>JAQLOM010172121.1:0-11196 GCA_030068315.1 Chrysichthys thysi | reverse complement strand
TGGTGCAATAAGCTGTACGTTTCACGTCCAATGGATGCAGTCCCGGTGGCAGACTGTTGCGAGCTGGGGGAGGGGGGGTGCGTGCGCCGGAAAAATGTTTAGTCGACTAATCGACTAATCGCAAAAAATAATCGCAAAAAATAATCGGTGACTAGTCGACTAGGCCAGCGGGTAAAAGACTCAGAACATCCACGCTGCTGTGTGTGAACACGCGTCTCCATGTCCTGCCACACACGTACAGTGTGCAGTCAAAACTGTCCCTGTGTGCTCTGCAGCTGTCCAAGCTTTCAGTGGGTGCTCATACTTTCTCTGCCTGCGTTTTAACTGCACACGTATAACGTATGTGAGTGCCCATGTCTGCTACGAACAAAATCGGCCTAGCTGGCGTACGTTTTAGTTCATCGGTGACCTCGTCACTTTACTTTCCCTGACAAATCCCAACTTGAAGTACAACCAAGCGTTGAGGCTTTTGTATGCCTTCAGGCTTTGTTTTGTGTATTTCCCGGGCGTCAAAATTGGGTACAAATATCAGGAAGCCTGATTCCTTCCCACGTGCCAACATCTGCGCACCAGTGGTTCTTTGGAAGAGCGCAAGTATTTCTCTCAAATCCCAACCAGCTTTAATTTAAGCAAAATTTAAGCTTACTAACGGCGGAAGTTTAAAGTTTAAATGCGCTTACAAAGAAGTGTCAGATCTACCGATCTATAAATAATTCTTAGGGTAATGATGATGATTAGAACGTAGCGAGAGCACTGATCCGATACGCAGCACTGGTATCGGGCCAGTCCCAGGGGAAAATAAAAAACAAACAAACCGTGGATCGGATATCTGAGAAAGCATGTGGAATGTCGGGTCGTGGAACAAAAGACCATGGACTTTAAAACTGGAAATATTTACGTATAAGTAGATGTGACAGATATATAATTTTAGGATTTGTTAGGATTGATTTGTATTACATTGAATTTAAAAAGTAAGTGATTTTTTTTTGTATGTGAAACAGTTTTACTGTTGTTAAAGGGCTTCTGTAAAAGAAAAAAGAAAAAAAAAAGAAAAGAAGAAAATTTTACGCTTGATAATTTTTAAAGAACGCAATAACAGATGTTTCCCTGTGCGCCGAGGATCAAGGTTTTAGTTTTGGTATTGGAAGAAGCAAAAAAAAAAAAAAAAAGTATTGTGCCACCTCTGTCAGAAGTAATTCAAAGTGCTGTTTGTCTCCTGCTCCGAGGCGCTCGGCTCAGACTTTTTTCTTTTTCCTTTTTTCCTCTCAAAAGGTGTGAGCAGCAGATCACCAGTGAAAATGTTGGCCTTGTGAAAACTTTTCACAGGTTATGCAACAGACAAGGGATTTATAAAGGCTGTACAGATTAAAAAAAAAATGTTCAGTGGTGTTTTTATTTACTGTATTGGTACATTCCCTATTCAGTCCCTGAGACAGCGTCATCGTAAATCGGGAGTTACCGGCCCCAACATCGTCCCAGTCCCTACGCGTCGGCTTTGGACACGGCGGTGTTCCATTACTTTACATTTCCGTCATTTGGCAGATGCCCTTATCCAGAGCGACTTACATTTATCTCATTTATACAACTGAGCAGTTGGGGCTTTAGGGTCTTGCTCCAGGGCCCAGCAGTGGCAGCTTGGCGGTGCTGGGATTTGAACTCATGATCTTCCAGCTAGTGGTCCAATGCCTTAACCCCCGAGCTACCACTGTCACTGTTCCGGTAACTGTGCGGCTTCTCTGCGTGTTTCAGCCTTCAGTGCAACAGCGGTGGCTTTAACAGGTTTCAGCAGTCATGGTTGACTTGAGGGCAGTCATAATACATATCCTGACATCACTGTTTAGCCTCAGCCAGTCACGTGGTGGGATTTGTGCACAGCTAAATTAATATTCACAATCTTACTCAGAGCCTCCTACAACGCCGAGAGAGATTTTTAGTCCAGCCCTCGTTGACCGCAGCGGCCCCTTAATGTAGCATTTGCCCCGTCACGTCCCACGTGTGTCATTCGAGGGACCAGTTCAGCCTACGAGCAGGTGCCGACGCCTCAGCCAGCCTCCAGCCTGCTCAGAATGACTGGCCATCAATATTAGCGTGAACAGTAAGGATGGCAACAAGCGAGGGCCAATTAGAACGAAACAGGAACTTCATAGGGGATTCTTTAGTGTTAACTAGGAGAACATATTTTCTGAGTAGCGCAGTTTTATTCAGCGAAACAGCGGTTTCAAAATGATCAGCACTCATACAGTTATTACTTTGTCGCGCCTTCCCTGGAGAAACTCAGTGACCAGATTTGAGTGATTTAGTACTAAAGGGCGCGAAAGAGCCACCGTGATGTTCATGCAGCATGATCACTCCCTGAACTGATCAGGCTGACTCATGAGGCCTCTCTGTCTGATGTAACTCTTCAGTGTGTGAGGTGGGGTGTGTGCGTGTGATTCCTCCTGAGGAAGTGGAGCTGTCTAGAGCAGGTGCAGTGGTGGTTGGTAACGAACACCTCGCTGTACAGCGATACCGGTGGGGGAGGGGAACGGCACACTACACACTGCCTTCACGCAGCGCGGCGCAGAGCCGTAACCAACACGCACGCACACGCTCGTTTCGAAGAGCCGTTAGTCACTGACTGAAAAGAACCCGGCCTGCTAGGCGATTGCTGGGTTTTGCTTTGAGCTCGATTAGTCAAGTTTATGTTTCGGTCTTCAGCATTTGACTAATGATGGTTTATTTTGGAACTGCGATATCCCCCCCTCCCCCCCACTCGATATCTAAACCTACTGTCCTGGGCATATGTGGCAAAACAATGCAAAAAAAACAAAACAAAAACCCCAGGCAGATAGAGGTCAAGAGCTTCAGGTAATGTTTACATCAAACATCAGGGTGAAGAAAAAGTCTGACCTCTGTGACCTTGACCATGGCATGGGTATTTGTCCCGGATGGGCTGGGTTTGAGTATTTTATAGACTGCTGGTCTCTTGAGACTTTTCACATATAATATAGTCTCTAGGGTTTACACAGAACGGTGTGGAGAGAAGAAAAAAAAAAAAAGCACTGAGTGAGTGAGGGCTCTGTGAGTGGAAACGCCTTGTTGACGAGAGAGGTCAGAGGAACATGGCCAGACCGGTTTGAGCTGCCACGAAGGATGCAGTAACTCAAACAATCAGAAATGATTACAACCGTGGTGAGCAGAAAAGCCTCTGAGCATGCACTAAACGTCGTACCTTAAGGTGGATGGGCTACAACTGCAGAAGACCACATCGGGTTTCACTCCTGTCAGCCAAGATGAGGAATCCGAGCACAGGCTCTCACATGCTGGACAGTTAAAGATAAGGGGGGAAAAAAATCACCCAGTCTCTATGTAGTCTTCAGCTGTCCTGTTTCAGTTAGTCCGCACCCATGATAGCCTCAGGTCCTTGTTCTTGGCTGACAGCAGAGGAACCTGATGTGGTGGTCTTCTGTTGTAGCTCGTCCACCTCAGGGTTTCCATGTTTTGTGCATTCTGAGATGTTTTTCTGCTCACCATCTTTGTAACGAGTGATTATTTCAGCTACTACAGACTTCCTGTCAGCTCAAACCCAGCCTGCAGCCTGCACACCGTCTACTTACAGCCTGTTTTTTGTTTTTCTCACAATTCTGTGCAAACTCTAGAGATTGGTATATGTGCGAAATTCCCATGAGTTGAGTGGAAATGTTTCTGAAATATACTCACCTGCCCATTTGGTAGCAACATCCATGAATAGGTAACTGCATAAATGTACAGGTGTTCCTGTTAAAGTGGTGTGTGTGTGTGTGTGTGTGTGTGTGTGTGTGTGTGTGTGTGTGTGTGTGTGTGTGTGTGTGTGTAATGGGAAGTGGTTTGTTCTGGGCCTAGCACCGAAGATGCACAAACATCCTACTGTAATTTTAGATATGGTCTTGTTATTCTTGTAGTACATGTGAGCATGTGACAGCCTTAGACATTTGGCACAGAGATGAAGGACAGTCTTGAAAACCTACGCAGCAATTTGGGAGTGTTCCTCGCGAGCAGTACAAGTTGTTGGAGATTGTTGGGAAAACATTTGTCATAACTCCTCACCTGAACGTCACAAAACGCTATTTTACTTTTCTCCAATTCTTGAAGTCTTGCAGAGCCTCCAGTCATGTTGATTTCTGGCATAGTTTAGACGTTTTAGAAGTTTCAAAAGCAGGTTTCTTACAGCTTCTCTTAACGAGTTTGTCAGTGCCGTCGCCAAACGAGAAGTGAGGCCATTCCTCAGCAATGCTGTTATGCACTGACATCAGACTTGGCACACACGTTTAGCAATATGACCCGATGTTAAACAAGCATAGAGTTCATTTGCAACTTGGGAGGGCTACTAAAAACAAGAAGTGAGGCAATATCTCCACAATGGCTTGACGTACTGCCATCGAACGTAGTTTTTCTTTTTGGTAACCAGCACTTAATTTCCCAGTGGCATCTTGATCTTACTCTGTCACTTCAGGGCGTAGCCAGAAAGTGCTTGGCCCCCTTAATCACTGCTTGCCGCAGGAATTTAGTTTCTGTCCAGTTAATTAGACACGCATTAAAGTGTGTGCTTTGTCTGTGGCTGAAGGACCTTTTTAGGTATAAAGCTTAAACAGATCTGTGGAGCAAACCCTTCAAGCCCCAGAGGAGAACATCCCAAACAGCAACTCTACAGTTGAATGAAGTCTAAAACTACTTCCACATATACAGCGTTCAATGCATTCGAATAAAGCCCTGGTGTGTTTTCCCTCTTGGTGTGGTCCGTTAAGGTGGTTGAGAAAACAGCCAGTGCAGAACAATGCATCTGCTCCGAGGCTGTCCGAGAAAGGTCCATTTAAACTCTAGCGGTTTTACTGTTGGCGAAGCTTTTTGACCCTGATTCAACTCAACTACGGGAAGTGGATCAAGTATAGCGTGTATTTTGGGTTGCAGGCTGCATCTTTATTCATTCATTCATTCATTCATTCATTCATTCTCTTTGGGCCCATGAACAGAAAGAGAAGATGCACAAAACATTTTATCTAACACCAGCTACAAGTTCTCCAAGCTTGGGTGACTGTAAAAATGAAAGAATTTTACGAGGACAATTTCAGGTTATTTTGCCTTTTATGCCCTTTAGTCTTGTGCGCTGTGGAACCAGTGCACACGGTAAATAAGTACAAAAGACAAAAAGTAAAGGCAATGTTAGATTACGCGATAACCCGGGAAGTAAAAAACAAAGCATGGAGTGGAGACATCCGTCTGGTCAGCGCTCCCCCAGGGAAATCTTGTTAACGTCCTTCTGACGTTATTTTGACGTATAATTTCCAAGTACATTTACTGTGCATTGCTGCGAAATATACTTTTGAAAATGAACCTGCAGTTCGCAGCAAAAGAAGAGGAATGCTGTCCCAAACAGTCTCACTGCACCATGACGATACACGTCCTCATACAGCACTAGAGACCGTGCAACGGCTCGCGTTCCTACGTCTTCCGCGTCCTCCTTACAGCCCGGATCTGGTGCCGAGCCATTATCACATCTTCGGTCCACTGAAGGAGGCGCTGTGCGGTCACACATTCACCTCTGATGATGAAGTAAAGGAAGCGGGGCTCACCTGACTTCGGCGGCAGAAGAAAAACAACTTCTCTGCGGGAATCCAGAAGCTAGATGAATGATACGACAAAGGAGTGTCACATTGGATGGGGAAAGTGAAGCGTTCAGTTTCTTACAGTTGCTTCTGTTATAGTTGTTAAATATATTTTGCCTTTACTTTTTGACTCTCCCCCATAATTCTTTTCTCTTTGTAAAGTAAAATTTCTCGCTGAGTCAGACTCAGTAAACGCTGTATGTGGGCGTGTTGCTATTTTTTTAAAAAGTTCACCTGTTACAGCAGTAAAGCGTACACTCCCTGTTAGATAGCTTTTGGCATTTAAGTAACGTCAAGGTTTATAAGGTTTCTCAGAACTGAAGAGTATTTCTATAGTCTGTCAATGCCATCTGTTTTGGATTTACAGGAACATACAGTGGAACCTCCAGGCACAAAATATATTTGTTCTGAGACTCTGTTTGTGAACCGATTTGTTTGCGACCCAAGCCACTTTTTCCCATTGAAATGAATGTAAATACAATGAATGTGTTTCAGCCCTCAAAAACATGATTTTAAAGTGTATTATGGGTTTGTGTGGCAATTAAACAGAATAAAATTAAAATAACCTTAATTATTTTATTATTATTTTAATGCACGTTACCTTTGTGCCTTTGTGGTGGATACATAGTTGCTGATGTAGGTGGATGGTGGCGAAGGGATATGGTGGCGGTTCTCATGTTTTGCGGTCATTTCTCTCTGTTATACTGTTATAGGTTTAGGCTTCTTACTCTCACTACCATTTCTACTTTCTTGGGAGCCATAATGAAGGCTTATAGAGCAAAAATGCAGAGAAACACCACAAAAAAATGCTGTGAACATTTTTTTTTAATGAGTTTTAAGTGCAGGGAAAAAAATCAAAGTTTGAACAATCCTTAATTATACAAAAACTTTACTGTAAACAACCAAGTAAACTAACCTTGCATGAGTCGACTTCTGGCGTTAAGGAAGTGAGGAGGAAGATGGGTGGGGAGGAGGTTACTGTACAGTCAATGAACACGTCTGCCTGAGACCGATTGAAGGGACGTGCACATCTTTGTCAGATATGCAATTTTGCAATACGCAAACAGAAAATGGGAAAACAGTGGTGTGTATGAAGCGGAAGGGGAAAATGGCCAAGGCTGTGTTTGTTCGGCACCCGATTATGTGGCCGTGACCAGATACAAAATTTTGGTGCATTTTGTGGTCGGGAACCGATTTGTTCGTGTTCAGAGGCGTTCTTGACCAGAGGCACTGTATATATTTTTTAGACCATTGCAAAAGTCAGTAACTCACACGCTGCTTGTGAGCACATGCAGAAATGGAGTTTGCGACATTCTGAAAGGACAAATTGCATGACTGCCAGTTTCCATGGAGCTCATTAAAGAATACAGGCTTGGTGACCTCATGGGGTCTACTTTTAGAACCGAATTATCCCGAATTAGCTTGATTTGATTAATTAATCCTAATAGATTTGTTTGTGAGGATTATTGTCGTCAGGCTTCAGTGAGTGACAATGTGTTTGTATGAGTTAGTTTCACCCAGCTTGGTTTGTTTCTCTGCAGTTCCACTCGAGAGTACGCCGTGAAGACCATTCATGCAGTTCTTAAACCAAGTGGCCTGTGGTTGTAACTCTGTACACACCCATGCAGTAGATATTTATTTATTTATTTATTTGTTTGTTTATTTATTTATTTATTTATTTATTAAAATTTTGCAAGATGCCCAAATTCCAACACGCGATAGTTGAAAATAGTTATTACATGGCATCCTGAGACATCTCACAATTATTTGACCTCGGCATCCTGCTGCTGCTTCTCGCCTCTCCTCATCATTCACGGCCTTCAGAAGACATTGAGTTCAGCGTTCGCGAGAAGATTCGGTGTGAATGAGACACGCTCGTGTCGTCTGCCACTACACAAGTACACATTTTCTGGTGGTTGTGAGACAATGTTGCTGTTTCTCAGTAGGACAAAGTATGGCAGTGGTGGTAATAATTTGTGGTGATTTTTTTTGCGTTTAAGTTGGTTAGATTAAAAAAACTAATTAACAAAAGTTAACACGAACTTGTCTGAGGTCATTAGGTGCTGAACGGAAAACAAGACTTGCATCGTGCAAAAATTCCGACTCGTAAGACGTAAACCGGGGCGGCACGGTGGCTGAGTGGTTAGCACTGTTGCCTCACAGCGAGAAGGTCCCGGGTTCGGCACTGGTGCCTTTCTGTGTGGAGTTTGCATGTTCTCCCCGTGTTCGCGTGGGTTTCCTCCGGGTACTCCGGTTTCCTCCCACAGTCCAAAGACATGCACCGTGGGGATTAGGCTAATTGGCGACTCTAAATTGGCCCTAGGTGTGAATGTGAGTGTGAACGGTTGTGTGTCTCTGTGTGTTGCCCTGCGGTGGATTGGTGACCTGCCCAGGGCGTATCCGGCCTCTCACCCAATGTCAGCTGGGATTGGCTCCAGCTTCCCCCTGCGACTCTGACCAGGATTAAGCGGAAGAAGACCAAAAAAAACGGAAGACGTAAACCGATTCCACACTAGCATGGGCAGATTTTACAATGCCATTTTGGTAATTATTTCCAAGGTTAGGGTTAGTAATTATTTAAGGTTTTTTTTGTTTTGGAAAAAGATGCAAAATGGATTAATCAGAATATGTGTTTTGGAGGAGAAGCTGAGCCTTATATGATTGCCATGTAACGCTGAAGTGCAAGAAAGTGTTTTTGTTTTTTTTTAAATTGATTTTTTAAAAATATTTATTTATTTGTTTGTTTATTTGTTTGTTTTTATTTATTTTATTTAATTTTATTTATTTTTTTAATGCTTATAGTTGCCATCCAGTGGGTGTCCAAGTGTCAGTTTTCTTATCTTTTCACACTTTGCATGACTGTGGTGTCAAAACAAATGATGTAAATGGAGGAAATGACACAAAGGTCAACAGTGAGGCACTCAGTGTGTATGCTGCTGCTTTCATGTGCACAGGGGGCTTTTGGGATCGCCCTCCCCCCAAACGCCAAAAACGCCCCTTTTTAGAATTTATTTATTTGTTTATTTATTTATGAGATTTAGGAGTGGTAGTGCAGACTAGGCCTTGCAGATGTATTTTCAGTAAAATGCATCTATTGTCTAGCAACAGTGTTGGAACGTGTGCTCATAAAGTTTGTGCAGTATCGTTTTTTCCCCGCTCACAGTTTACCATTGAAATTGTGATTCATATTGGACATTTGAAACAAAAAAAGACAGGAAAGTAAATGTTTCCACCGTTTGTAAGGATGGAAAGGGAGAGCATGGCAGTGATGAACTGCCTGCCGGTAGTGGCGATCGCAAAACCTCAACTAGATGGTGGGTTCTCAGGTGATTCTGCAGTAATGTGCGGAAAACGGCTAAAACCAAAACCAGTGCTGCGCATTTTTAAAAAATGTACTAATTTTACAAGTCATCTAAAGTCCACATGGATGACATTTTCACTGCCGACGCTGCTGAAAGCGTTTGAGCACATGAACGCTGAAAGTTCTGAACAGTGTGTGTCTTTTTTAAAAACAATTTAAGCTAACATATTTCAGAGCATCTCTAACCAAATACAGCTTCTTATTAATGAACTCAAAAACTTTCTCCATTGTTTGCACGTGACAGAAAGTGTGCGAGATGGGAAGAAGCAGGCGGGGCTTTCAGGAGGTGTCAGATAAAACTTAGCTCCTGTGTAAAAGGTGTGAAGTTGGCAGGTAATAACTCCAATATTTGAGGACAGTTGCATGTGTTGTCGTGATTCAACATAAAGCCATTAATAGGGACATTTCAGATGTTGCTCGCGCCATTAGATTGGCTTTAAACGCTGCTGTGGCTGTTGCAGCTACAGTACCTGGATACTTCAGTAGTGACGTCATGTACCATAATTGCCAGTTCACACCGAAAGGTGTGTCTGAAGTGTTTGTGTGCGCGTACATGTTTCACAGAGCAGATCCACTTTCATTTTAACCGCAGCAGCTCTTCGAGACGCACAACTCATGCGTGTGAAAGCCTGAGCCCATCTGTCCCGCTGCAGCTTTTTTTTCTTTGATGTGTCTGTTTCTTCTTCCCCCCTGTGTGGACAAGTGACGTCTAAACTTCCACTCAAATCTATCTCTTTCTCACTCTCTGTCACACGCACATGCGAGCACGCACGCACACACAGAGTTAGAAATATGAGTCCAAAATTCATTCAAGAGATTATCTAAATGCTAAAAGGCATAAATGATGAATTTTTTTTTCTTGCCTTTGCCGTCTAATGGT
This sequence comes from Chrysichthys thysi, assembly GCA_030068315.1. NCBI lineage: Eukaryota > Metazoa > Chordata > Actinopteri > Siluriformes > Claroteidae > Chrysichthys > Chrysichthys thysi. The sequence continues at coordinate 1,334 of JAQLOM010172121.1, read as the reverse complement.
TACAACGTTATGCGTTTGTGCGAAACCCGGGGAGCCAGAACATGCTGTCTATTCAGCAGGTGCAGCTTTACAAAGAAGCCTCAGTGAGGCCGAGACACTCTTTGGGAGCTGCTCATATGAAGGAAGTGGCTTTTATCCCAACATATCTCTCTACGGGCGCCTCTGCCCGAGACAAGAGACTATTGAGTCCGAACGCTCCTTCACTCTGCCATTTCACTTCAGGTGTTTTTCTCTCCGGTGTTTTTCTCTCCGTGTGTGGTTGGGGGGGATAGGATATCTGTGGATTTAAAAAAAACAACAAAAAAAAACAACATGGAAGTTGTGGTATTCGGAAAGTTATTGATGACTTGTTTGTTAATGATTGTTTTTGGCTGCAGAAACCAATATTTTAATAGTTCTTGTTCGTTTAATTAAAAAAAAGAATCAATTAATCAGATTAATTGTGGGTTATGAATAAATACAGCTGTGACAGATTTGTGTGTGTGTGTTTTTTTTGCAGTTTTTACATTGTAGAGCAGAGCGGCGGGGAGCAACTCAACATTTATCTTGTTATTCTGTTGATTTCTTCCTTTAGGGCATGTCTAGCGATTGTTCCGTTACACCGCCATTGAAATCACAAATAAAGAATTTGTTTTAATCGAAGATGCAGGGAAACTTGAACGTTGTGGATTTAAAAGGATCTTCCTTTGTGCCGCCATCACAAAGAGAGACAGACAGACAACTGGTCTATGAAAGTGGAACTGCTACATGTATTTCATTACTACTCTGACAAAACATGAAGTAGTGTCAGCCATGTAGTATATCTCACCAAGCAGGAGCTTTCAGATTCTTCAGTTTAAATATTCATGCATCATCGATGTGCTGCCCCTACCCCTCCCCGTACCAGCTCTTTGATCAACACTTCCTGATGTTCCATGGTGTTGCACAGGGCTGTGCCAAATGGCCAGACTCTCATATGCTGATGTAGGTAATGTCATATCCAGATAACGATCCACATCCCCATATAGCACATTTTCTGTAGATTAAAATAAAAAGAATAAAGAAATGTACCCCTTTTTCTAATTAAAAAAAAAATCAGTACTGTTGGTTTTTCAGATGATAAATCATTGGAACGGAGGGTTTTAAAAAAATTGTTTTTAATATTTTATTTTAAACAGGTAGTTACTAGGGTTGCACCGATACGGATACCAGTATCGGGTATCAGGCCAATACTTTGCTGAAATACTCGTACTCGTACATAAACTGCCGATACCATGAACCGATACCACTCCTATTTCACATCAAACTGATCGCTTTACTAGGCAGTGTGATTTGTTGTCCTACCTGACTTCAAT
>JAQLOM010172111.1:0-11198 GCA_030068315.1 Chrysichthys thysi | reverse complement strand
TAAAGCTGCTTTGCGACAATGTTCTGTTGTTAAAAGCGCTATACAAATAAAATTGAATTGAATTGAATTGAATTGAACTTGTCACTCATAACTTGTCTGATCTGCGGGCCAAAAAAATTGACCTTGGTGTCAGTTATTCCTGGGACCATTTGTCTTAAATAATGAAAACTTCCTTCTTCATTGCTTTCATGAAATTCTTCATAAGTCCCAATTTTATGTGAAGAGGAGGCAAAAATATGTTTGCTGGGTCGATAAGCGGTCCATGTGCAACTGTCCTGGATCCAACTTTTTATGGACTTGTCAGCTCTGTCTAGAATAATGTGTCTCTTTGGCATGGCTGTCCCATTCACAGATGAAACAAAGGTATAGCTTGTATGTTGCAGTCCTAGTAACAGAGCAACGGCTTTCACATCTCCACAGATATTCCATGTTATACTGGATGTGCTTCAGCAACATGTCCATGTTCTCCTAGGTTTCTTTCATGTGTGCTGCATAGCCAACAGGTACTGAAGGGTGAATGTCGCCATTGTGTAGCAGAACAGCTTTGAGGTTTAACATTGACGAATCAATAAAGAGACGCCACTTCCGGGTCATGGTTACAACCCAAAGCAGAGAACATTCCCTCGATGTCATCACAGAAACAGAGACTGTCAACTTGTCAAAAACAATTTTGGTTAAATCATCTTGGTGGCTTCAAAACAGAAATTTCCATGCCTGGTGACAGCAAACATCATTCCTACAATCTTGAACCCAACAATCATATATTCGCCACAGATATAGCAGAATATATCATGGCTATTATGACACTGATGAGACATATCGACTGACACTACATCCTGCAAACATTTATAGCCTCTAGCTTACTTGTTACATTGTTACTGAGGCAATGCTATATTCTGAAAAGATACATACACACTATCAGGTCTATATTAACCCATTGAGCAGCATCTGTATATGCAAGCAACTTTTATAGCCTGCTGAGGCAGTGTCAAACTGGCTCCGGCCTGCAACCTTCCACAGAACAGCTTCTAACCTGGTCAGATTCCATCCCTGGTCATGCCCAGACTGTACAAAACATTGTTGATAGGTCTCTAACAGAAACAAAAATGTTTGGACACAAATATAAGAAAAAACATGACGAAACTGAAGATTTCAATGAAATGGTACATGATGAGCAAATATGGATGTGATTTTCATTGTCAGCAGCCAAAAATATATAAGGAACACCCAACAGTTTTCAAGATTGTTCAACCTTGGGTGCAAATAGGTTTCCAAATGGACAATGTCCCCAAGCATACCTTCAAATTAGTTACAAAGTGGCTTAAGGACAACAAAGTCAAGGTATTGGAGCGGCCATCACAAAGCCCTGGATCTCAATCCCATAGAACATTTGTGGGCGGCACTGAAAAGGCAGGTGTAAGCAAAAAGGCCTACAAACCTGACCCAGTTACACCATTTCTGTGAAGAGGAGTGGGCCAAAATTCCAGCAAACTATTGTAGAAAGCATGTGGAAGGATACCTGAAACATTTGGCCCATGTGAAACAGTTTCAGGGCAATTCTACCAAATACTAAGTATGTAAATTTTCCATAAAATTCTCTCTTTTTATTCTGACATTTAACAAATACAAAAAAATATGCTATTTATTGATCTAAAACAGAAAAGGTTTACTCCGGCGATGCTTGACAGTAAAGAAAAAAGTTTTTGTGTTTTTCTCTGAAGTGTATGTAAGTATCTGGTTTCAACTGTAAAGACTATTTTTTCCTTGTGTAGGCTTGAGTGCCACAAGATTCTGTTTTTGTTCCTTTGCTGTTTCTTTTGAATTTTATGTCATTAAAATATATTAGGGATATATTATCTCCTTAAAATCCCAGAACATTTTGTGTAGTTACTGCCATTTTTTTCACTCATGTCTACATACTGTACCTCTTCTATTAGTTTCCTGGAGTCACTGAATACAAAATAATATGCTTTAAGATGACTGAAAAATCACTGAATAATAAACTGAGACTTCTGTAATAAAGATTGCATAAATGGTCATATTAAACATAGATATTTTACTCAACTCAGAAGTCTCATCCTTGGACCCAAAGGACTAAGGCTTCTGACTTATAAATAAACTGCCTGAGCAAAGTATGAGCCCTGATTGTCTTACACCTATGTCTTATTTAATGCCAGTATTAATAATATTGCTATAACATTAGCCATCTTTTTCCATCCCCTGATTAGTGACAAATTTTTAAAAATGTTGTCCAAATCTTTATGGATTTATAAAATCTATGGTTACATTTCATTTCAGTACAGCATTTCTAGACAGATATCCTGTTATATCGATCAAAAAGCTTTAGTTAGTTAGTCTGATGTGTTATAGTGTTCTTAGAGGAAATTTGGAAGTCATATGATTATTACCACCATGCTTTGCGCAGGCTGCCATTTTGGCACAAGATTTTTTTTTTGGTATTTTGACATACAAAATTCATTGATATATAGTTCCCTGAAAGTAGTCAGTTGTTTTATTTTTGCTGTAACTGACAATTTGGGTCTGTTATCAAAAGATAAATATAGCTGCGAGTAGCGATGATGGGCCCTTGCACACACAGTGATATTACGAGATTAACCCATTAGCTTCCGTGGTCCCCATTTGGGGATCATATATTGAATGGCATAAAAAAATACATGGCATGTGCCTTGATCACCATTTAGGAATTTGACTAAAAATTGACATTTCAAAAGTAGGTGTTTTTGTTACTATTTGGATGTAAATTAATAGAAAAACATGAAAATATTCAGGAAAAAAAAAATTGGCAGTTAATGGGTTAATACAACATGACAATTATAAGAGTGTGTTTTGCATGCAAAAATGCCTCCCAACATCAGTGAATCATGGTTGAAAATGCCACTCTTTCTGTTGCCACATGGTGGGGCCACAATGCCATCCACAAATAGCAGAATGCCTTGTAAAGATTAGTAAAAAAAAAAAGGGTTAGAAAAAATAGCCTCATCACACACTGGAAAAAATGTGAAAAATCCAATCTTTAATTGAAATAAATTTATTCAGAGAAAATCAAATCCCAAATTATCACACATGCGCCACAATTATTTGAACATTGGTAAATTACTGTGAACACAATGCAGCTGAAACATTCTTCCCTTTTAAGTTACACATTTTTGAGTTGATTGTAGTGTGTGGTAATATGTGGTGATGCAAAGGCCAAATTCCCTTTGTCATCCATCAACCAGGGAAAGAAAAGAGAACACACAAACCAAAGGAGGAAGAAGTATGTTGACCTTGATAAGTCAAGAAATGCTTTTTAATAATAGCTACTCAGTTGACGATGTCCATTCTTCTGTTATGGCAATGATAAAAAAGTGAACATCACAAACATGCCTTAAAGAAGACCCATGTCTATACTGCCCCCAGATGCAGTGAAATGGAAAATGGTAGTAGATAATTTACTGTTGATGAATTACAAGCCCATCAAAACCACCATCAGATGCCATCTTCATGTCAACAGATTATTCAGAAGGTATACCAGAAAAATCCTTTTATTTATTAGTTAACCACAAACATAAGTTTGCAAAATGCTTCTGTAATTGACTGTAACAAAGTTCTATGGTTTGATGAATCAAAAATGGAACTGTTTTATGGCACTAAACTCTCAAGTGGGTTTGGCATGATATACCAGCACATTTTAAATTTATGACTGCCTCGGCCAGAAAACTAAACCTGGGTCATCACTGGATCTTCCAGCAAGATAAAGATCCAAAGCATATGTCCAAATCAAAACAAAAATGGTTAAGTGACCACAGAATCAAGCATCTTCTATGACCATCTCATTCCCCTGACTTGAAACCTGTGGCATGAGCAGAAGAGGAAAATTAATAAGAGAGGGTCTAGGAACCTGGATGATAAGGAGTGATTATGTAAAGATGAATGGCCTCAGATGCCATCCTCTGTATTATCCTAAAGAAAGGTTGTACAAAGTATTAAATGCAGGTGTTCCAATAATTGTGGCACATTTGTTTTTGGTGAAAATTATTATTTCTTGATGACGGATTTGTTAGTTTACCTGTTTAGGAACATTATAGCTGAGATGGGTGAAAAGACACTTCTTCTGTTGCTAGATGGTGGTACTATACCAGAAAGTCACTCTGGGCAGGTAGAGATAATTTTAACCATGTTACCCAATAAATACAGTAATCTTACATGAAACTGATGAACCATCTAGGAGCAGTATAGCTGAGATGGGTGAAAAAGCCACTGTATTTGTTTCCAGTTGGGGGGGGCTATATCAGAGAGTCATTCAGGCCTTTTTTCCTGGCGTTTTACTAAGCTAGGATCACTGAAAAAGCCACTGTTTTTATTACCAGATGGTGGCACTATACCAGAGAGTCACTGGGAATTCATATATAGTATTATAATAACCAATATGAGCCAGACAAATAGATTCATTGTTTCACCATTTCAGCACTTTGCAAAATATCAAAAGCTTTTCAGAATTTGAAATCAACAACATCTTGATATCAAATATGACAAATCTGACAGGAGGAGTATAGCCAAGATGGGTTAAAAAAAAAAGCTGAGTGTCACCATAATAACCAATACCATCTAGGAGCAGTATAGACAAGTATTCTACATCTTGTGGTATGGCCTCTATATTTCTGCTTTGGAAATCTTGTTCAAAGGATGGACTGTGACAACTTCAATATTGCCCTGCCCTGTCAAGATTATTGTTGATGTCACTGATTGTAGTTTTTGGGTTTTTCTTCACAGTTATGACAATGTTTCTGTCATCAACTTCTTTTGGTTTCCTTGTCTGACCTGTTTGATGTGTGTTTGTTATTACACCAATCCACATTCACATTCAGCATTGGTGTGCAGTTTATGGTCAAAACTCCAGTGCTCTAAGAAAAACTTTGTTTGTGCCAGTTGTTATGGTAACCCCGAACTACTTTTACAATACCCAGTTTTCTGTGAACATGTAATTATTAACATTAAGAAAACATTTAATGGCAATGTTGAAAGATGCTGTAATGAATACAGGCTAGCCAGCTATAAATAATTGGTATTTATGTATTTAGATTTAATAATCAAATTATTACACAAAAAATGTTGAACACAATGCCCAACTGAACCATTTTTAACTCTGTAGCAACTGATTTTCATCAAACAGTTAATAGCTCACTGCTTTCAGGATATTTAACCAAAGTAAAAAAAAACCCCAACATTAATCATCTCTTAAAAAAGAGATCTCTGGATAGCTCTGAGTTAAACAACTACAGACTAGTCTCAAATCTTCCTTTTATAGCTAAGATCATTGAAAAAATTATTTTCAATCAACTCATTGGGAAAGTGTCCTGAATCCACCCACACGGAGGGCGCTTCCGCGGTCATGTATCTGCCTACGCGGAGCGCACCTTCTGTGAGCCCATTTTTGGGCGCTCATAATAGCCGCGTGCTCTGCACTAAGAGCACTTCGCTACAGTGCCATTTGCATGAGGGATTACACCATGATTATGAGTCACGCGGCATCGCACAGGTGCAACGCATCAGGTACTAATGAACAAGACTATTTAAAGGAAGGTCGCACCTAAGATGGCACGGATCATTGATCGTGTCATTGTTTGTGTTTTTCGGAAATCTGTATTTACGCTTACGCTCATGGATTATGGTCTACGGATAATTGCACGTCCATTGCCAGAGTTGGATTTATGTGCCTTTCTAGTTTGGTCTTTCTTGTTTTATGCCATTGAGGAGTTCGTGTTTTGTTTCGTTTGATATTGTAGCAGCGCTTCCGGGTGTGGTCGGGGTTTTCCCAGCATACTTTGCGCGGCTGTATTTTTGTGCCTCACCGTGTTGTAGACAATGGGTCTCTGGGGTGGGGTTTTGGCCGGTTGGCCGGTAATGTTATGAGTGCATGTGTGTGTGAGTGCACGGAGTCTGCTCCCTGTGGGTCTTTGGTCACCCTGGTTGTATGAATATGAGTTGTTTTAAGAACTATGTTGCCTCTGCAGTCAGGGTGTAAATAAAAAGCCTTCTAAGCTGTTGCTTGGGGAATTTTCCTAGACCGGTTGTTGTCTCATTTCTTGTGCTGTGTGTGAGCAATCCAGCGACGGAGAGAACCTGCCTGCACCTCAACTTTGCCGTGATATCACGGACACTGAGTTCATGTTTTGTTTCCTTTGGACTTATGATTGCAAACTGAATGGTTTCATTAATGTTTTGTCATGGACTAGTTACCTTCCGTTGCAAATAATAATGTTTCTGTTTTGCATTTATACTCAGTTTTCTATTATCATTTACAATAAACATCAAATATAAGTATATACCTGACGCCTGCCTGCAAATGTGTTCACCCATCATGCGCCAATGTGACAGAATGACCTGCCTCAACCAGAACACAGCAGGATTAAACAGGAGTCAGGATGGAAGCCAATACAGGTATGTGATCCCTCACACCTTCCTCCATAATTATTGGGTGGACTTCCCGGCGGCATATGATGGGATGGAAGACCCACCGGATGGCTTTCTGCTACAGTGTGGCATATAATATGAGTGTTTAATGGAGCCCAAGCCTGTGGATCATTATTGGGTGAGGATCATGACATGCTGGTTAAGGGAACTAGTGCTTACGTTCACAGAGGAACTGCTTTCCACGGAACACCCAAGTAGCTAAAGCCCACAGGACTTTGGGGAAATGCTGAGGTGGTTTCCTAGAACCTTTAGTAAGGCCGAAAAGAAGGTATTCGTTCCGGAGCCCCCTCTAGTGGCTGAAGAGGAGGCACTTGCTCCTGTGCCATTGATGAGAGGTGGCTGTTGTGATTTTGCAGCTTTATGGAAATCCACAATGATCTTAGTTTTATCCATATTCTGGGAGAGGTTATTGCTGCTATCCTCCACCACCTCTGAGAAGCCAGTGCACTATAAAGTGGACTCCACATGCCAGAATGAAGGACTATGGCTCAGCAGCTTGCTAATCACTTCCTGTGCCCGGCCCCCATTAGGTTCCCCCTGGGTGAATACGGCGAGAGCCTGGAAGTCGATGACCACTGTGCAGCTGGAGCTCCTCTCCACTTCACCACTGCTTATCATCGCCATAATCCAGCCATCTCCTGATCAGACTGCCAGATTCCTGAGTTCACCCAGTTTCATGTCCAAGTCTATACATGCCCTGCTGAGGTTGGTCCTGCAAGGTGGTGGACAATGTGTGTACTGGATAAGATGGGCGCCTCAGAGGCTTTTCCCATGGATCCTGTAGTGTGGCATCTGGTGGAAGCCAGCTTGGAACAGGGATGCCTCAACTGGAGCTTGTGCAAGGGCTCCAAGGAATGATTTGGCAATGACTTGACCTGTCTCAAGGCAATAACAGAGATTCCCAGTGAGCTGCAGTGCCCCTCTCAACCCAGCAGCTGTTCACCAAGATGTTGATGAAGTGCTGGCATATCTGGAGCGGCTCCTCCCCGTGGCTTTTTTTCATGCCTGGAATAACCTCTCCTATGACAGCTGCCAGGGAGATGACGGACATACTTGTTGTGCCATGCTCAAAAGTGAAAGCCATCCTTCACCTGTTGTATGTGCACCAGTTAGGAGACCTGATACATGCTGGTTCCAGTTATGGAATGTCTTCTCCTATGAGCCTGGACTACTTCAACATCTAGTGCAACATCATATCACCCCACCAGAATTCATCACCAGGCAGTGGCCCTATTGCATGCTGGAAGCCTGTCATTATGCTATTGGTGCTGAAGTGCCACAGATGCTTCATGACACAGTCATCAAGGAGTCCACTAGTCCCTGGTCCAGTCCCACAGAAGTTCTAGCCAAGGCTGACAGGAGTCTCAGCCTCTGTAATGACTTTCTGAAGCTTAATTAGGTCTTGGTGTCCAATGGCTATTTGATGCTGCAGGTGGATGAGCTGATCAAGTGGCTGAGGAGAGCCAGGTCCAATTCCACCTTTGACTATCACTAAGGGATACTAGCAGGCCCTCCGGCCCCATCTCCCTGTCCAAAGACTGCATTTAGCACTGTGTCAGGTCACTGGCAGTACCAGGTTCTCCCCTTTGAGCTCAATGGAACGTACACAACCTTCCAACAGCTAGTGGGCATCCTCCTTCTTCCCCACCACAATTAAGCCACTTACGTACTTGTGACTTGACTACTATGTAGTCATTCCCATGTCCACCTGGGAAGACCATCAGTACCATCTATGCTGAGCTCCTGAAGGCAGGACTCATGGCCAATTCTTGAAAGTGTCACCTGGGGCTGACCGAGGTACAGTGCCTTGGACGGACCAGGAATTGCTATAGCCACAGGAAAGGAAGGTTGAGGCTGTGCGGCAGTATCGTCAAATATCTCATTTACGTAAGTTTCTTATACTGTGCTTCTAAATTTATGTAACTCATGACATACGGTTAAAATACTGCTCTATTACTTCTGTTTGGATAATTTCCAAATAGGACTATGTAGCGACCTTGACATTTAGGAAATTGTAGGTTGTTCTCTAATTTGATCTCCACTGTATGTGGAAGCCTGATTTATCCTGGCTGCTTCACATTAGCATGGATTAGTGACAATATTTAAGGGTTTACTCATGCATGTGAAGCATTCATGTGAATCCTCTATTAAAGCCAAGCCAGGTATGATCAGTGTTTGTATTTTTGATTCTGTCTTTGCATTGCCTTGGAAGTTACTGTTCATTGTGTTTTTGATACTCAACTGTTTGATTGGACTCTGGTTCTGATTCTCAGTTATGCCTGTTTGTCTGATGTTTAGACCTTTGTACGCCTGACTTTGCCTTATGTTTCAGGCTCACCTCATCACCTGGTTTAATTAATAAACTGTATTACATAAACATCAGCCTGCATCCTGTGCATGCACCCTAACTATACCTGCACGCAGCATACGTGACAGACCTAAAGCATTGTGATGATTGGTCCTCTCTGTCTGTGTGTGTGTGTGTGTGTGTGTGTTGGCAATGCAGGTCAACAGAAGTCCGGAGACACTGAACATGGGAGCGTGTCGGCCATCTTGTCTGTGAGCATGTGATCAGGAAAATTGAAGTCCATGCCAGAGTCACTGATTGCAGCAAAGTTATTTGACTATAAGTGGGAATGTGAGTTCTTTGAGGTAGCAAGAATGACAGCAGTGAAAAGCTTGACCTAAATAACAATTCCATTCATTTCTTAAATTTAATTGTTTGGCACTTCACTTTCTTTGATATTAAATGTATTTAAAATAGTGTTACTCAGTGCTGAACCATGCTTCTGGGTTGTCCACACTGCATTCAGGAAAACAAATAAAGCTATAGAAAATATGGCAGAGAAACAAACAAGCAAATAAAAACAGGCCTATGGTGTGCTTGTGCAGCAGCTGTGCAAGACATTATATCTTGAGACAAATAAATCAGTTGCCTTTAGTTTTTTATCTTCCATGAAAGGATCTAAAAATCCCTGTGTGATCTATGTTTTTTTTTCTTTCTTTTATTTACAGCCTACTCATAGGTCAATAAACCTGCTGCCACTACCATACCTAAAAATTCTACATTTACATGGATCTTGAGTGATCTCTCACTGGATCACTCTGCGAGATTGAGAGGTTTGTGCTGGACCAACCAATGCAAAGTGTTTTGTACATACTGTGAATTAAATCCCAAGATCCTGGATAAGCTAACCTAACATATAAACACTTAGGTTAAAGGCCAACACCCATTTAATTTTTTCATGAAATTTACTGTAGTTTAATTCTTTAATACGGTGGCAGATTACCTGGTGAGCTTGATGAAGAAGCTCCATTCTCTCCTGCAGCACCTGACAGTCATACTCGCGGCTCTTTCTCAGCATCTGGCGTCGCAGCTTCTCCACAGCTGTGCGGAGCTCATCCCTCTGCAGCTCACTCAGTGGCTCACCGTATTTGATCACATTATTTTGTTGCAGAGCATTATACAGGGTTGCCTCCAGCTCCTGGATTTGCTGTTTAGAAAAACACATGTTAATGCCACCAACTATGCATGGAATCCAGTGAGAGCTGGCTGTGGTATTGCTAAAAACTGTACTCCCAACTATTAACTCACCTTTACTATTGTGAAGCCATAGGTTGGCTTTATAGCACATGCTCACATACTCTTAAAGGTATTAATGTAAAGAAACACGCATGTGCGGACACACACTGAAAAACAGGTGTCTCTATTACTAATGCTCTCGGTCTAATATGCTATTCTTTCTGCAGTAACAGATAATACCCAAGGACTTGTATCGCAGGCACTCTACATAATCTAAGACTAAATTATGAAATTTTATTACAAAATCATTGATTTGATTTTTTTGTTAGAAGACATTGTAACATCATCTGTGACATCATCTGGTTGATTTGGAGGGTTTTCTTTGTTGGGTTGAGGGGGGAGGAATGGTGTTTAAAGGCATTTCCTCAAAATCAGGTACACTGATGTGCAGTTGTGTCCTATTAGAAGAATTTATGAAGTGTTTAAAAGGGAAAAATACCTTTTTGTCTATGATATACACGCTCACTCACTCAATTTCAGGCTGAGAGTGTTATGCTGGATTCTGTCCTCCTGCAAGTCAGTGAAAGTCTACCGTATTTTCCGGACTACAGAGCGCACCGGTAAATAAGCCGCACCCACTAATTTTTAACAGGAAATGAGATTTTTCCATATATTAGCCGCACCGGACTATAAGCCGCAGGTGGCTCCCTACTTAGCTAAATGATAATACTAACATGTAAAATGCAGTGCCTTTTTACACTCCACCTGCAGAGAGCAGCATAGCTCTTGAACAGAGCTTGCCTGCAGGAGGCAGCATAGCTCTTGAACAGAGCTTGCCTTATCTGTGTACAAGCTAAGAATTCTCTCTCAGACCATCCAGAGTACAAACTATGGTAGAAAAAACCTCCACACATAGTTGGATGATCATGCAATAGCAGGTTATATTCGTTTGCAAATAAAACAGTAGTGCTTTACTACAACCTACCTGCAGAGGCAGTATAGCTCTTAAACAGAACTTATCTGTATGCAAACACAGACTTTTGCAGCTTAAAATACCCATAGCTGAACTGGCCACACCTCACTCCAGCAAAACAGCAACTCATACACGGTGAAGACACAAACACACAGAGAACACTCAAAATATCCCCCAATTAACAATAACATAACATTGGACACATTCTGACTGTCTAACAAACCCTGA
>JAQLOM010172053.1:0-11202 GCA_030068315.1 Chrysichthys thysi | reverse complement strand
CGCAAGTTTCCCACGGTATCCGGCCTCTGGGACGAAAGGTCAGCTTACCAAAATGGCGCCCATAGTGTCGAACTTCCATACTTCCTGATTATCAACGTATTTTTCGGCCAGTAATCTATCTTGCGCGTAGCGCTTTTGCATTTAGTCCACAATGCGGAACACCTGCGGCGGCCCATGTGGCGCACAGGCATGGCGCGATTCCTCACATGCGCCAGTGGTGCTGCAGAAGTGTTCTTGGAGCAGCGTGCGTTCTTTGAACTGCGCCACTATTTGGGTTTCCCGAAACGGGTGCGGTGCCGCACGCGCTCCGTGTCGGCAGATTCATGCCGAATATCAAACTGAAAAAGAATTTATAAAATAGGGAATAGAATAAGACGGAACATGCTGTCCAGGCAAAAATAAATAATATAGAGAGTAAAAAACAGGGTCCCACAGGGTTTATTCCTCTTACACCACAGCAATGTGACATCAGTTATGCATTAATAGGAAGGCAGTTCATACTACTGATCCATTCACATTACACGTAAATATAATGTTCAAGAAAGTTTTCTAATTCATGTAAACCTTCCTAGTGGCTACATCCTGAAACAGATGAGCTGCAGGTTTTTTTCGCCCAAACACTTCGTGGTTACCATAAACACCGCCACTCTACCATCACCCCACCCTCTCCGGAACTGCATTTTCTTCCTCTTGGTGGTTGGCACATCTGCATCCGTGCCACTGTTTTTCTTGAACACAGCAGTATTGTTACACTTTAGTTCTGAGCTGTGGCTTCTTGGTTTCCTTTTTTCCTAGTTGTCTAATGCTGACTTCACACCTGATTCATCTGATAAAGTTCATACATACAATAGCTGATTCCCCCGTGGCTTCGCTCACTGAGCGCAAGGGGGAAAAAAACAATATGCAGTATTTATAAAATAAGTTTGTTAACCACCGATTTTATTTCTCAACAAATAGCGGTCGTACGTCGTTTCCGTTTCAAACGCGAAACGAATTTGATACATTTAGATCAAAGTTTTCTTAAATAATGACTTCCCAAATAGGTGTTTACTTCTTTTTAATATCAGTAAAGTAACTCTCACACAAATAATAACGATTCGTAAAGACGATATAAAAACGACGTCCACAAACGAAGTGATGATTTAAAATGTAAGCGCCAGTGACGCTGTTTCCGCTCATACGCACGTATGATATGTTCTGTGGTCGTACGGCATTTCCGCTTCAAACGCAAAAAGAATTTAATATACATATATAGCTATATATACACAAACTGGAGATCAATATTACAGAACAACCTACTACCTAATTACCTAAATGTCAAGATCAGAACGAAGTCCTATGTGGAAATGATCCAAACAGGAGTAAAAATAGCACATTTAACCATATGCCATGAGTTATATACATTCAGAAGCACAGGATAAGAAACTTAAATGAGAGATTTGAAAAAGACCTCCCAGTTATTGGTGTTAATCTGGCAGCTGGTGCTAATTTCCTTAAATATCTGACAAACCCTATTTTGGCAAGGCGGCAGAGGCAGTGTGATGCTCTGGCCATATTCTGCTGGGAAACCTTGGGTCCTGGGATTCATGTGAATTAAACTTTGACAAATACCACCTACAGAAACAGTTGCAGACCAAATACGCCCATTTATGGCATTGGTATACTCTAATGTCAGTGGCCTCTATCAGCAGGATGACGCACCCCGACACACTGCAAAAAATTGTTCAGGAATGGTTTGGGAAATATGACAAAGAATTCAAGATTAATTTGGTTTTAAAAATTCCCACGCAATTCAATTCAATCAACCATCTGAAGAATACACTAAACAAACAAGTCCAATGCATGGATAGCCCACAGTGCAACTTACAGGACTCAAAGGACATGCTGGTACTGTCTTAGAGCCAGATACTACAGCACACACACACACACACTTACTTCAGGGGTCTTGTGAAGCTCATACCTACATAGGTCAGAGCTGTTTTGGCAGCAGAAGGGGAACCTAATGTTCAGTTAATTACATATATTATATATTGTATATATTATTTAAAAAAAAACCCTTGAACCTTTTTGGTCCATTTTCTGATATTTCTACACATTCTTATGAAGCTATTTTCCACCCATTGTTCATTGAAATAAAAATCGTAATATATTTAAACATTTGAAGTACCGTAATTTCCGGACTATCTTCGAACCCTGCGGTTTATACACCAATGCGGTTTATCTATAGATTTTTCTTCGCTAACTGCCATCAGGGGGCGCTGAAACGTGAAAGACGCAACAGATCAATGCACAGAAGAAGACATCACTGGTAGTTTTTGGCACTTGACACAAGAAGCACGACGTGCGCGTTAAGGTATGTAAATAAACATTTATAAAATCTTTCTTGTGTAAATATCTCATTTCACAACGTAGTGTAGCGACACTTCCGGGTGTGGGCGGGGTTTTTCATCATGCTCCGGGGTGCATAATTTGCATAGTGGTAAAGTCGTGTGTTTTTATAGTGTTTTAACTGTGTTCAGTGTTTGTTAGACAGTCAGAATTTGTCCCATGTTGTGTTGTTGTTAATTGGGGGATATTTGGAGTGTTCTCTGTGTGTGTGTAACTTCACCATCTCCGAGGTGCTGTTTCGCTCGGGTGACATGCAGCCAGTTCCTGCCATGTGTGAGTGAGTGAATGTGAGTGTTTGGGTGATTGATGTGCAAGTCTGTTCTTCCTCTGGTTGTATAAAGATGAGTCTCCTAAGCTGTTGCTAGGAGATTTTTCTAAGGGCTGGTTGTTGCCTCCTCTGTAGTGCGATCATCCAGCTTTGGAGGGAGCCCACCTTCGCAACAGTATATACTGCGGCTTATAGTCTGGTGCGGCTAATATATGTAAAAAAAATTACTTTTTTCTTTTAAAATTTAATGGGTGCGACGTATATTCCGATGCGCTCTGTAGTCTGGAAATTACGGTAAATGAAATATGTGTTCATTGATCTATATGTGTTATATAGAAATAAACGCTTGGTAGAACTCAGTTTCTAGCCGTTTGGTCATATGTTAGTTCCTATCACTAACTCCTATCATATAGTTACCAACTTAGGAGGAGTGACTTTGGAGACTTGTGAAGCCACTGCTTCATCTGGGTGCTGATGAGAAAGCACCAAGGCTCCTCTTTCAAATACATGGGCTCAGAGACCCTTGTGATTGGCTAGCAATGTTCGGATTGACAGGGGGGACAGTAGTACCACCATCCCTCCCAGAAAGATATCACAGCCTGTTTTGTGCATGATTTCAACTCACAATGCTCTGACTTTTCTGTTGTACCCATCAGGTACATACTTTTCAGTTTTGCACAGAAAGGTGGCCATTATTGTCTATAATAATAAAAATCATGTGCAACGTTCTCCCAGCATACACTATGGCACAAATTATTGATGTTTTTTTATTTTTTTTTTTATGTGTACCAGAATATGCATGGAGTCAGCCATATGCAGAGGTTTTAATAAAGCTTTAACTCACCGAGTTGTAATTACAATCCTAAAATTAAGTTCAACATAACAGGCGAAGATCAAAACACCATTCAGAAGCATTTTTTTTTTTTTTTTAAACATAGGGTTATCCAAGGCACAAAATCCAAGGACAAGACAGAGGCCAAATATATCAAGGGAAACAAGAACGAAACAGCTCAGGACTTATGCCCTGGGAATATTGGTAAGATTTTGCCAATAAAAGAAAGAGAGCAGAGTTCATACTAGAACACAGGAGGATACAGCATCTACTGGTGGTGGTCCATATACAGTAACCACCTCGTCATCCGTGGCCAGCTCCCAAAACTGACCTACTCCATTACTAGGATCTTCTTCTTGGTCTGGCATCAAGTCGATCTGAATGTTCTTTGTATAATGAACGTTCATAATCAACAAAGTGACTTAAGATGTCCTTAAGAGAAACCCGAGAACATTTGATGGGACCGTACCCATTTCAGTCCAACAGAAAGAACAGCTGATGATTTGTGTCAAGGATGCTTGGAGTCATTATGAGTTATTCAGGACTACGCTCAACGTCCAGATGGTGTAGTGGAGCCGCTTTAGGTCTCTGTTCCTGTGACAAAGAAATTACAGACTTTAACAGTGCGATAGGCAAAAACATGATGTCGTACATGATGATGTAGCCAGGGCTCCTCCATTTGATACTGATTAATTTGTCACGCATAAATCTCAGCACCACATTGAGTTATTCAGCTTAAATTTGAGGCTGCATGTAGACACCCAAACAATTTGTCCCGGGTGGAGCTGTGCGTGGGGTCTTTACTGCTGACCTATGTGGCGTTTCTGCTGTTGATCTGCCCTTTGCAGTCAGACATATACCTTTTCCTAGATTTATTCAATTTTCATGATCCACTCATCTGCAAGCACTTTAGTGGGCACCTCGTACCATTAAAACAGGCGTGGCTGTAAACCTCATACACACTATAAGGGTTCAGTTCAGTTGGGGGGTGGGGGGTGGGGGGTAAATAATTTTGTGCATTCTCAAGCCTGGGTAGATATTGGCTTCAGTCGTGTTAATTTATCAGCAGAACCTTAGAAACGTCCCATTCCCCAACGGCAAGTCTCTCTACTTGACCATTTGACTGGTGACTGACTATAATTTTTTAACCTGCTGACAAAAGGTTTCCCCGAACTTTAAACCCTTTTACCATCTGGTATACCTTAATAAATTAATAACACAGTCTCAGCAGTGGTTAGCACTGTCGTCTCACACTGAGAAGGTCCTCGGTTCGAGCTCCGGGTTCGGCACAAGTGCCTTTCTGTGTGGAGTTTGCATGTTCTCCCCATGTTCGTGTGGGTTTCATCCGGGTACTCCAGTTTCCTCCCACAGTCCAAAGACATACACAGAGGAGAAGACGAATATATAAAAATAAGGGTCCTGCGGTAGACTGGTGACCTGCCCAGGGTGTATCCCGCCTCTCACCCGATGCCAGCTGGTATTGGCGCCAGCTTTCTCCCGCAACCCTGAACGGGATTAAGCGGAAGAAGACGAAACGAAACGAAAAATAAGGGTCATATAACAAAATAAGCAAACGAAGAGCTACAGGGTAATCCAAGAGACAAAATGCAAGAAACAAGGCAAATGTCAGACACATCAAGGCAGACAGGAACATACTGACTTAGCATTTACCCAACAGCAAGTACAGTGAAGGAAAACCAGGGATCCGCTTATGTACTGTAACTATTAGCCGGAAGTGACTTGGAAGTAAGAGAGGCCAAAGCTCATGCTAAAACTCCGAAGCAATGTCCTGACCCTACATTTTTTAAGTTTGAAAGGATCACAAAAAACATTCTAGATGTGAAAGCTCCCATAGTTTCAAACACTTTGTTCAGGATCTCCTGGATTTCCTACTTCCTACCACTTTTTGATCTCATGATGATGATATCATAGATGTCAATGGTGATCTCCGAGTCTGAGGAGTCTCACATTCTGACACAGTTTTGATGGGTATATGATATCATACATAGCTGATGGATGATAGTAAAAAACATGATCAATGATTTTTATATACATGTTTATATTGATTTTTATGTATTTTTATACAAGATAATGGGCTGGGCAATAATGTTTCCGTAAGTAAATGTCACTTACGATTTTTGACTACAAACAGAAGTCAATTTGGTCAACTGGGAGTCTGATTCAGTGGGGCAGTCGTCACTTTCCACTAAAACAACTGCATGTGTGGTGTATAATAACTCGGCACTATGCAGGACTATACTACGTACATCGTAATGACATCATATACAGTAAACATCACAAACTGATGTAACATTGAGAGATCCCAGAGATGGTGCAATGATATGATTAGAACGATATGAAACTTAGAACATCATAGTGATATCATAATTATATAATGTCCTGACTAGGTCAGTCTGTATACAGGCTTTTTTGGGTTTCTGCCAGGTTTGTGGATTGTGGATACTGATTGTGTGCAAAAAAAACAAAAGAAAACCCAAACCCTTCACATGATTTGCATCCACTGTTTGTAATTGCAGCTCATTTCTAGATGTTGACTTTCGCTGGGAGAATAAAACACGGAAAAGTTCAGCGCTCCGCAAAGTTCTGATCTACTTTCTTTTCATGATTCCCCCAAACTATTAGTTTAATTACTTTCAACCCTGCATAATAATCATAGCATGAAACCCAAACCCAAATCCTACAATGCACCGAAATAGTAGCTGGGTAATTTACTGTGGCAGCGGGGGCACGGTCGAGCGCCGCCTGCTGGCAGGGGAGTGGCACTGGGTAATGCGAGTGGCAAGTGAGCACACCTGGGGATCATTAATGTGGTGTCTGCCTGTGTATGTGTCTGGGTGTGAGATAAAGCTGAAAAGCTGAGGAATAAATAAGGGGCGTGGTCAAATGATTTATTTAATCAGACACTTAAAAACCTGATTCGTAAGTTTGTAAGCGAGGATGCATGTAACTGGGATAGGTGGCTCGAACCCCTGTTATTTGCAGTCCGAGAGGTCCCACAAGCCTCCTCAGGGTTTTCCCCATTTGAATTATTGCATGGGCAGGAGCCATCTTGGACGTTTTGCAGGAAAATTGGCAGGAGGGGCCTTCCACCAATAGCAAAAATGAAATTTAATACATTCTGGACCTGCACACAAAGCTCCACACCCTCACGCACTTAACCCAGAAGAATTTGGGGCAGGCCCAGGAACATCAAGCCCTGCTGTATAACGGGTGCGCGCCTTAGAGAGTTCAAAACGGGAGATAAATTCTCATTTTATTACCCACGTCGAGCTCTAAATTACTTGCCATGTGGCAAGGGCCCTTCAAGGTCGCACGGCGAGTTGGGGAGGTCGACTATGAGGTGAGGCGTACAGATAGGGGCGAGGTATGGCGAGTGTACCACCTCAACCTTCTAAAATGCTGGGGTGAGGAGGTCCCTGTGGCGTTAGCGAGGGCAGTTCTGGAGAGGGCAGAGCTGGAACCTGAGGTAAGCCTAAAACCAATCTCCCATCACCACCCGGTCCCCTGTGGACCTCACCTCTCACCTCGCAGCACACAGAGGTCACCAGGTTGCAGAGACAATTATCAGATATGTTCTCGCCCCTTCCCGGTGGCACGCACCTAGTAGAGCACCACATCGAAACTCTCCTGAGCGTGGTAGTGCGAAACCGCCCTTATCATCTACCCGAGCCAAAAAAAAGTTAGTTCAGAAAAGCTTAAGGCCATGTTCGAGATGGGGGTGATCGAGGAGTTGCACAGTGACTGGAGCAGCCCGGGGGTTTTGATTCCCAAGGTCGACGGGACGCTCCGGTTTTGTGTAGACTATAGAAAAGTTAACATGGGGTCGAAATTCAATGCGTACCCCATGCCTCACATTGATGAATTACTCGATTGGTTAGGTGCAGCTTGCTTTTATTCAACACTGGATTTAACTAAGGGATATTGGCAGATCCCCTTGACTCCCTTATGCCATTAAACGGCTTTTTCCACTCCGTTCGGCTTACACTAATACGTCACCCTCCCGTTCGGCCCATTTGGGGCCCCTGTGACATTCCAGCAGCTCATGGACAAGGTCCTATGCCCCCACAGTGCTTATACCGTGGCCTACCTGGATGATAACGTCATCTATAGTAATGACTGGCTGCGGTATCTAGAGCACCTAAGGGTGGTCCTTGCATTGCTGAGGCAGGCGGGGCTCACGGCTAATTCGAGGAAGTGTGCAATTGGGTGGGTGGAAGTGCGGTATCTGGGCTTCCACTTGGGCCACGGGGAGGTGCGTCCCCAAATTGAGAAGACTACAATGATTGCAGCCTGCCCGAAGGCCCAAGCCCAAAAAGGGGGTGCGGCAGTTCCTGGGTCTGGCTGGCTATTATCATAGATTTGTGCCTAAATATTCGGATGTCACCAGCCCACTGAATGACCTCACTAAAAGGGGGCACCAGGTCTGGTCCAGTGGACAGAGCAGTGTCAAAAGGCTTTTACCCAGGTAAAGACTGCACTGTGGGGCGGGCCACTTTTACACTCCCCTGACTTCTCTCTCCATTTTGTTATGCAGACGGACGCATCGGACAGAGGGCTGGGAGCCATTTTGTCTCAGGTGCTGGAGGGGGAGGACCACCCGGTGCTGTACATCAGACGCAAGCTCTCGATGTGGGAGAGCAAGTACAGCACCATAGGAAAGGAGTGTCCAGCCATCAAGTGTGTGGTTCTCACTCTCTGCTACTACCTGCTGAGACGCTCTTTTACCCTGTGTTCGGACCACACCCCACTCCAGTGGTTCCACCACATGAACGATGCCAGTGCATGGATGACCCGGTGGTATCTGGCGCTCCAGCCCTTTAAGTTCAAGGTGATCCACAGGGCACAGATGGTCGTGGCGGCTTTTTCTCCCGACGGGGGGGTTGGCTGCAGGACAGATGGCTCCCCAGCCTGAGTCGGGCAATGGGGGTATGTGGCAGTGGGGACGAGGTCGAGTGCCACCTGCTGGCGGGGGACTGGAACCGGGGAAGGTGAATTTTTGTCTGTGTATGCGTCTGTGTGTGAGATAAAGCTGAAACACTGAGGAATAAATCTTGTCATTTTCATCAAAGTTTGCCTGTCCGACTCTTCAGTCTCCTCATCTTATACTGGGAACTGCTAAATTTACTTTTTACTTTTAATCTAGAGTTCTGGTACACTTTGTATAACACCACTGAGAACACTCGCTAGGCAATCTTGTGTCTACATTTCATTACATTTCCCTCACTTGGCAGATGCTCTTATCTTATCCAGAGCGACTTTCATTATTTATGTCATTTTTATACAACTGAGCAATTGAGGGTTAAGGGCCTTGCTCAAGGGCCCAGCAGTAGGAGCTTGGGGTAGGATCTGAACTCGCAACCTTCCGATCAGCAGTCCAACATCGTACCCCTGAGCTACCACTGTCCCTTTACCACTATAAACAATATTGCTTTTTAATAACCTCGCTCGTTTTCATTGATCTTTAACTATAAAACCTATGTTTAAATGCACTTTGTGTTGTTCTCAATTTGTCTGTACTGTGACGGCACAGTGCGGGTCACTTATGAAACTTACCTTTGGAAACAGCTACAAGAGGTGATGCTTTGAAGATGTTTTCTTTAAAAAGAAACTAACATGCAACTGAAAAAACTCAAGGAAGGAAAAACAGGAAGTAAAACTGCATGACCGCTAACTAAAAGTTCACCACTTCTCAGTTTTTAGCTTTTTTTTTCTTCCATTACCCTCATGGAAGAATGTAGTCACTGCCTTTTTATAATTACTTACAGTATAACATTAACACCAGATAGCATGTGTTCACACTCAAGTGTCTTGTGATGTGGTCTTCAACATTAGTAGATTCCTTTGAATTGAATTCACAGCCTAGCACAAGAGACCTGTGCCTTTAAGCATAAATCATAAAGTGTCCTTTGACACGTTTTGTAAGCGTGATAAATGATCTATATTTGTCTTCAACAAGGACAAACAGAGACAACCAATCAAACAGTAACCTACCTAGATAGTATTCATCATTCCAGGCACACCAAGAGATGGCTGCACCAGCAGGAGCACTGAGCAAGCTTTGCAGTTTTTTTTTCGTGTTTTTATTGTGTTTGTATTCTCCATCTATGTCTAGATCACAGTGTTATTAATTCAATATGATCACTGCGTTGGATTGGTGACCTGCCCATGGTGTACCCTGCTTTTCGCCCAAAGTCAGCTGGGATTGGCTCCAGCTTCGCCCTGATGACCCTGAACAGGATTGAGCTTTAGAAAAGGAGTGAGTGAGTGATTTAATACAAGCACTGTTCTAAATAGAACTGTTTACTCCATCAAATACAGAAGTGGTGGATTATGTTTCTTTGGAAACAATCTCTTGGCCTCAAACGTTGCAGTTGTATCCAGACGCTGTAATCCAAACGTGGATCTGATCACAGACACAATCTGACTTGTTTAGCTGCCTCTGGAAGTCAGTTCTGTCATTCTCACAGCTGCTTGACATTCATTGCATGATATTACATAAGTATATATATATATATATATATATATATATATATACATATATTACACGTATATATTTCACACCGCTAGTGGTGAAATTAACAGATTAACATTTCCATTTCAAACCAATGTTTGAAGGCATATGGTAACAGCAATGTCATTGCAAAAATTTTCATTTTTATCTTGTTCATCCATAGAATGGTGGGTGATGTAAGAATGCAACACATGCATCCTTGAAAATTCTCTGAATGAAGGGATTCGATGACATGGCATGGCAAATCCTTTGGAGGATTTGTCCTGGACGTTGAGACTCACCCGCTGTCCCAGTCACCTGATTATTTGATTGCACACACCTAGACTCAATCGCCTCTGCACACAATATAGCTGGAAGCACTCGCACTAGTTAAGGCCTTTGTGGGGTACTGCGTTTTCACCTGATGTATCAAGCCTTTAGCCCACGTTTGCTATTTCAGGAGAATACTTCCTGGTTTGCCTCATGATTTGGAAAAGCTTTCTCTGCAACCCTCTCCATCTCTCCTCTGAGAACACTATCTATAGTTCACGTACTGTAAATTGCACATGAATTCCAAAAGTTACTGTAATTCACTAAGCTTAAAGTTAAATATTTAGCTTTTTATTTCATGGTGTCTTGAGTAAGTAAATAAACCTGCAGATTTCTGTATCGGGACATTGGTTTGGGAAGATTTCTTTTGGGTGGCATGGACAACAATACGATGCATCTTTTTTGGATGCGTCTGTGGGCATGTGTCTTCTTGTTATATATATATATATGCTCATATTTGGGGGAAATTTAGACATCTAAACTTCCTTAAAATAGCACACTTCTGCGATCTTTGACTGTTTCTAAGACCTTTTATTTCTTCTTTCCAAGGAATTTCAGACAAGCCGTTTCTAGGAATTAAAGAGAGATTTGGACATGTAACAAGCTGTACTTAGAATGCAGTATCGTGTTCTCAGGTGATCTTAGATGGGGATGTGATGGTAAAAAGCTTCATGTGGACACCAGTTAAGTGACTGACAAAAATGTACACTTTTTTTATTCTTTTATCTGCCCTTGAACTTGGGCTCATTTTTCTCGGAGTAGTATTAACCCTCGTGTTGTCCTGGGGTCATTTTGACCCCCAAAAAAATCTTTTTCGTTTTTATTCATCAAAAGGTCTGAAAATTATGGGGGATAATTCCAAAACAAATGAAA
>JAQLOM010172019.1:0-11202 GCA_030068315.1 Chrysichthys thysi | reverse complement strand
ATGAAGCTTATAGAGCAAAAATGCAGAGAAACACAATGAAAAAATGCGTTGAACACGTTCACACCACGAGCGCTTGACCGGAACTTAAGGTTTGTACTGCGAAGCGTATTTGAATTGTGTATGTGTGCTATTTTAGTGCTGTATTGCTTTTCACTATCCTGATCTCTGCTAGTCCCTCAACAACATTGTGTGTGTGTTTGTGTCTTGGAACATTTACCGAATGCAGAGTTATGAGTTTTAAGTTACAAATCTGGGATAAAAAAACCATATAAGTGGGTCAGAGCTTAGGGTCACAGATGTCCATTTGGGTCAATTTGCCCAACTAGTTTCTGTTGAAGAGGCTCCTATGGACATTATCTGTACAGTGTTATGAATCTAGTACATGAATCCTTTCTATGCTAAAGGTTTTTACTGGTATAGTACTGGGTGAACTTCTCAATCCTGCAGTAGGTTAAAAACATGTCCGTGTGGTTACGGTGCAGGCGGCTGGTCCTGGTGTCGGGTTACTATGGTGTCTTTATTTAGAAACCATGTGGCTCCTGCAAATATAAAGAGACGAGTAGGTTTAATGTAGAGCTGCTGGGAAGATCTACGTAGTTCTCAGTACACAGGAACCTTTAAGATCCATTTTGATTGAACTTTTGTTGTTATGTTGTAACTTGAGTTGGAGTAGATGGAACAAGCTGACAGTCATGGTAAGGACAATCCTGCGGTCACCTGGTAAAATTTCGTTTGAAATTTTAAATTTCAATTGAAAATTTTGGGTATTCAAATATATGCTTAGATAGTTTTGGTTGATGCTGCTCAAGTAATGATGAAAAACTCATTCAAAACTTCTGGCTAAGAAACTCCTGACCCTGGGTCAGTAAGTACTGAAATGCTGCCTACTGAAGAAAGGTGGATGAAATGATTAAGATATCAAATTGGACTAGATTTACAGCAACTTTTTTTTTTTTTACAAATTTAGTTGCAAATTTGCAAGTATGTGCTTGCGGAAACAATGGAATTTTTTTTTAACTTGTTTCATGAAATGGACTCCAAAAACGCTCCTTTTTTTTAATCCAAACTTGAGAAAAATAAACGATACAGTCATTAAAGTAGACAAGAATTACTGTCACTTCAGGACACATCACATAAGATCACCCTAAATGATTTATAAGCTGCTTGCCGCTGGGTCAGTGTAGACAGTAATACATTTTAGTCCATTTAATCATTATTATGTTGAAAGAAAATATATCTACAGTGGTACCTTGAGTTACGCCCAGCCCAGGTTACGACATTTCCGAGATACGAGGTTGAAGTCGGGTTATTTTTTGCTTTGGGATATGACAGTTTTTTGGGATACAACATTGGTAATTTCATCACGTTTCGTGCGGCCCGCCGCTATTACGCGTTCCCGTGTCCCAGTCCGCCCCAAGCCGACCTACAGATCACGTGTCTCGCTCGCTGAGTAAGCATCACCGCAGCATTTCTCGCTTTGTTTTGTGTTCTTTGTGTCATTTTGGAGCTTTATTTGTCCTGTACCCTGTATTTTCATCATGGGTCCTAAGAAAGTGAGGAGCAAGGCTGGTGCTGAGAAGAAGAAGAGGCCACTTACCTTAGATATAAAGCAGGAAATCAGTGAAAAACACGCTCAAGGTGTACGCGTCATGATTTCTTTCTTTCTTTCTTTCTTTCTTTCTTTCTTTCTTTCTTTCTTTCTGTCTTTCTTTCTTTTTATTTAGATCCACAAATCCCATTTTCAGAACAATATCAGAACTTTTGAGTCACATGCAGTGTTCAGTGATGACTTTTCTCCCTGCTTTAATATGCAAGAAGTTGTTTGTAAGGCTGTCGCTGGGAGCACGCTCGTTTACTGTTTTTCTGTTTCAGGAAGAGATATGCAGCAATCTCTCTCTCTCTCTCTCTCTCTCTCTCTCTCTCACTCTCTTTGATATTTTTTACTTAACACTGCAGGCAAAAGCAGGTCTAATGGTGGATGGACGACACTTCACCTGGCTAGCTACTTTGGCCAGAAGGATATTGTTGAAGAACTGTTAAAGGTAAGAGACATGATGTGAGAAAGGAAAACAGTGTACAGTACAGTATTTAAGATTTATCATGACTGTGTGTGTGTGTGTGTGTGTGTGTGTGTGTGTGTGTGTGTGTGTGTGTGTGTGTGTGTGTGTGAGAAGAGTGGAGTGGAGGTGAACACGCAGAATGATGTCGGGGACACGGCTCTGCACATTGCAGCCTTCTGTGGAAGAAAGGTGGGTGATTCTCAGTCTACTTCAGTCTTCTCACCTCTCTCTATCTCTCTCTCCCTCTCTCCCTCTCTCTCTCTCTCACTCACTCACACATTCACAGTCTTACCCCCTGTCCGAATCACTTTTTGGACCTAGGAGGTTGTTCTGCTGCTGTTCCGGTACGGTGCGTGTGCCACGATGCTCAACGGATGTGCCCAGACCCCCAGGGATATCACCGACGATGATGAAGTCATTACTATGCTGGAAGGTGGGAACCTTCTCATAGTGGCCTAGATTTCTTTGAAAGTTGGTACCTACTTACGACGTTCCTGGTTGTTTTTATGCACTCCAGCTGCAGAAAGAAGAGAGGGCAGGAAGATGGAGGAGAGACTCTTGGATGCAGCAAGAGCTGGAGATCGTGGGGCTGTAGCTCAGTTGGTGAGTCCTGATCCTCTGATGGGGACTAATACGAATGATATCAGTTCTTGCCCCTGTTTTATTTTTGTTTTGTTTTGTTTTTTTAAATAGCTCAGCAGGAACAGACCTCCAGACGTCAACTGCAAGGACACACATGGGGACACGGCGTTACACATCGCAGCCTGCAGGGGGCACAAGGAGTGTGTGGACGTGCTGGTTAAGAGTGGAGCCAGCTTCTGTACAATGAATAAAAACGGTATGGTGTAAGACGTTTGGAAAGGTTAAAAATGTGTAACTAAACTCTTGGACTTGCCTTGGTGCGCTACTATTTTTAGGTAATACATTAAGGATTGAAAAAAAAATTTTAAAAAAAGGATCAGATCTTTAAAAGGTAGTATGAAGCGCAGTTAGTTTACATTCCCTGTCAAATTTTAGCATAAGAATAATCAACTTCATGGTGGTAGCAGAGACTCTTCACTTCATCATACCACCTAAATGGCTTGTTCTCCTCTGTTATCCTGGATAATCAACGTTTCTGTGTGTATTATGTTCCCGTTCCAGTAAAGTTTCTCTGGGTTGTTTTGTAGGCCGGTCAGTGTTGGATGTGGCCAAGGACGACCAAATGAGGTTCTTTCTGGAGAAATGCCAAGAAAATGTACGTACGTGTTGTTCGTCTCGTATGGACTTAACGCTACCTCACAAACATAGCAAGATTTTGACCTAATAAATAAATATGCACATTTCTTTCCCCTCCCCCTAAAGACTACATGTATCACAGCTAGAAAGTTTGAAGGACTCCTGTGGAAGGTGAGGAATGACACTTTTTAAAATATATTTATATAACATGGATGTATACCGAATGTAATATGAAGCAGGGATGAAGTCAGTCATCGCAGTTACGGCCACAAGATGGAGCCCAAATCTTTCAGCTCCTTTTCAGACCTAATTAGATATCTCAGGCCACTTTGAAGGACAAAGATAAAGCCATGGCTTAAATTACAGTGCTGTGCTGCAATCTCAGTTTGAAGTATGTCTGGAGGAACACCAAAAGAAAACAAGAAGAGACTTTTGCAGATGGTTTTAACCCTTTTTTTGCCCTCACAGAAGTCAGATTTTCTGAGCTGGAACTCCCATTGGGTCGTTCTGGAGAACGGGACTGTGAGCTGGTACAGGAACCAGTAAGTACTTCTACGGTAATCCCCCGCTATATGGAGGTTCACATTCTGCGTCCCCAGCTATTTGCGGATTTTTATTTAAGAATATATCAAAATTTTTTTGTGGATTTCCCGGTATTATAAAATATAAACATTATTTAAAATGGAGTAAGATATGAATAATATATAAACTACAGTACAGTGTGTATCATATTTACCCAAGAGACAAAGAACAAATAGCGTCGTTTACGAAAATGCATGGTGGGGATACTGGGAAAAAACATGGCTGGAGGATGTCTGGCCAGTCAGAGGAAGTCTGGCCAATCAGAATGCCCTATTCATTTAATCTTGGTTGTGATTGGATGCTGGCTACGACGCATACGGTCGGGGAGAAACAACCAGCATTCGCCAAAGTATCAGCAGTCCCGGAGCTCCCATATTTCTGCCTTGAATGAATTTCTTTTTTTTCAACATCCATTCAACATTACAGTACTCGCTAGAAATGTGATGGTTCTACGAATTCTACACAAAATTCACCTAGCTATATGCTCGCGAATGTTTTCTTTAGGTGTTTAATTGTGTCTAGAAAGTTTTTAAAGGGTGTGGGAGGATTATTTAGGGTTTAAACTAAAAAAAAAAAGAATCTGAGGGTCTGCGTAATGCATGTTTTCGTCTTTCGCGGAAAAGTTTCGGGATGTGACCCACGTGAAAGACGAGGGACTACTGTATTACATACCAGTTTCTTTTGAATAATGAAAAATGATTAGCAAATCCAAAAACATGTTAGTTTTATAAAGATTTTGTCATTGTTCTGTCCTATCCATGTATGTACTTATATGTATTTATAAAAATGCAGTTTATTAAAAAAAAAAATAGAGAGAAGAGAAAGGAGTAAGAAAATGATTGATCCACTCCCAATAAGTATCCACATCGAATCGTTGTTGAAATAGTGGTTAACATTTGAATACAATTGATTTGAGGATTATTTTAATTTATAAGTATTAGCTGTGAATTGGGTCAGAGATTAGACTAAATTGGATTAGATTAGATTCAACTTTGTCATTGTGCAGAGTACAGGTAAAAGAAAAAAGCCAATGAAATGCCGAGTTGAACTGAATCAGGGTTGAATTAGATTAGAGTTGAATTAATATGGGGTTGACTTGAATCTGAGTTAGATGAATTCATGATTGAATTGAGTCAAAGGTCTATTATATCAGGTTTGAACGGCACCACAGTTGACTTTATTGAGGGTTGAATTGAATCAGGATTGAGTTGAATCAGGGATAGATTGAATTAGGCTTTAACTGAAATGTCAATAAATTGAATTAAGGTTTATTCAAATCAGGCTTCAATTAAATCAGGGTTTAATTGAATCATGAATGGATTGAATCAGGGCTGATTTGAATCAGTGTGGAACTGAATCAGGGTTGAATTTAATCAGCATAGAACTGAATCTGGATTTAAACAAATCAGGGATGACCTGAATCATGACTGAATTGAATCAGGCTTTAATTGAATCAGGGCTTAATTGAATCAGGGTTGAATTTAATCTGCATAAAATCTAATCAGGGTTTAAACAAATCTGGAATGAACTGAATCATGGTTGAATTGAATCAGGATTAAACTGAATAAGGGTTGAATGGAAATGTTGATAAATTGAATCAAGGTTTATTCAAATCAGGCTTGAATTAAATCAGGGTTTAATTGAAACAGGGCTGATTTAAATCAGTGCTGAACTGAATCAGGGTTGAATTCAATCTGTATAAAATTGAATCAGCATTTAAACATATCTGGTTTAAACTGAATCAGGGTGTAATTAAATCAGGGCTGGGTTGAATCAGCATTAAATAGAATCAGGGTTGAATTGCAGCGCTAGTCTGCATGGAAGCAAACTGTGAGCATGGTAACTTTTGCCTAACCAAATGTGTGACAAGTAAACACACCAGATTCAAATGAAATAAACTAAATATTGCACATATGCATGTCCTAATGCTCAAAATTATGTTAAGAAGCTGAGAAGTGGATTTATATTTTAAAGCCATCTGAAGCTCTAAACCATTTTACCTACTTTACTATGCTGGTGTTATGTCAAGCTCTCGTCCTTTCTCTCTCAGTTCTCTCTGTTTGTGTGTGTCCTTCGTGTCCACAGGTCCGATGCAGCGTGTGGAGAACGTAGGCAGGGCTGTAAGCCTCTTACGAAGGCTCAGAGTGTGGTAAGTGCTGTAAGAAAATAATAGCTCAGCAGTGTGTATGTTCAAACTTTACACTGATCCATCAGCCCCTGCGGTCTGGACCCGAGACTCCTGTGAGTCAATTGCAAAGGCTTGTTTCATTCTAGCCAATGTGACACTTTAAATAAAGTGGTGTGAAGGTTTTCTTTTCATGTTCTCTCAGTAGTCCAGGTATGGACCCAAAATGCCACACACACAATGAACAAGAATGTTTCAATCAATGCCCTTTTAAAAACAGGCTTCCTGGTTTCAGTATATCTTTTTTCATATCAGATGTCTATATGATTAAATACTTATGCAGTGCTGCAGCCGACTTGCATCTCATGGGTCGAATTAGCACAAAAAACAAAAGTTATTAAATGGCCAAAATTTACCAGGATTTTTTTGCATTTGCTGCATTTTGGTGGTTTTTAAAATTACAGTACATTCAGATTTTTGGGAAGCTGCGTTGTGACCAAGTCTATTGTTGTAACATTTATACAAATAAAATTGAATCAGGTTTGAATTGAGCCCAGTCAGGTTTGGACTGAACCAGGGTTGAAATAAAACATAGATAAACTGAATTGAATCAGGATTGAATTAAATTAAATTGAATTAGAGTTGAATTGCATCAACTTCCACGTGAATGACAGTTGCAATTATTATTATTTTTTTTTAATCAGGCGTGAATTGAATCAAGGTTGAATTGGATCAAAATTGAATCGTGTTAAACTGAATCAGGACTGAACTGAATCAGGACTTAAACAAACTGAATCGGCCCAGGGTTGAATTCAATTAAAGTCAAACTGACCCAGGTTTATTTTGAATCAGGATTGAATTAGAGTTCAGTTGAATGAGTGTTGAATTAAACTGAATCAAATTTGATTAAACTGAATCTCTCAGAAATGGGAGGGGAGACAAGATGCATGTGCAGATCTATCTGTTTTAATATATCATCAGGCCAAGGTAAGAAATCAGTAGGCAAAGCCAGGGCTGGACAGTAGAAAGGGTATTCCGATCAAGCAAACAATTAAGTTCAGGTAAAACGAAGGCAAAATCTGAGAGACAGACAAAGATCCAAAACCAACACGGCAAACAACAAAACATCAGAGGCACGAGAGCAAGGGAAAAACCAGAAACATCATACTTAGAAAGACATAACAATGGGCTCAGGAAAGGCAAACTAATGCTTCGC
Organism: Chrysichthys thysi; assembly: GCA_030068315.1. Classification (NCBI taxonomy): domain Eukaryota; kingdom Metazoa; phylum Chordata; class Actinopteri; order Siluriformes; family Claroteidae; genus Chrysichthys; species Chrysichthys thysi. The sequence continues at coordinate 4,001 of JAQLOM010172019.1, read as the reverse complement.
AAATCCATATGTGACTGAACATGTTTACATATAGTCCTGGTGGCACCTGCACCTAATCAGAAGTCAGGTGACCCGGAACGGGAAAGACCGTCGACCATGGTGTTTTGCTGCAAGTGCTCATGGGAATTGGAGTTTGTGGTAGACTGCAGATTGCGTGTGTTGGATTAGACCGAATCAGTGTAAAAAAATATCTCCTGCACACCTGAAACCCAATGGAGAACTTATTTGCAGACTAGAACAGCAACTACTGCACACGTAACACTATGCACATGAAAGAGAGAGAGAGAGAGAGAGAGAGAGAGAGAGAGAGAGAGAAGAAAACAGGCCCAAAGTGCAGAATTAAATAATCCAATATTATGAAAATGATGATTTAATACGTTGTCTTAACTGAATATTACGGTTTCCACTTTATATTCATATGCGCACAAAGAAGATGGTGTTCTATTTTACAGGTAAAAGCCTGGGATCGATATTTTTTCACACTCAAGTGCTGTGACGGCAGTGTGCACCACTTTAAAGTGTCCTCAAGAAGCTCTGAACCGGATCTCACCAGGAAAGTGAGTCATTAGGGGATGTGTGCATGATTGTTCCAGTGATTATCTCCTAATGTTCAGCCATACGCACAGGTTCTGAGCTGACTCGGTTCGAATTTAGAATTTCCCAGGTTTAGGCCTCTAGTTTTCAGAGCACAGATAAGGCATACGTTTGGGGTCTTATATGGTCTTCATGTTTTCTTTTGGAACTGTGGTGTGGTGCTAAAATGATTACATATCCAATGAAATCCCAGGGGGAGGACACACCACATGATCTAATACAGGTAGTCCTCAAGTTACGATGGAGATTCGTTATACCTGTCGGAAGTGGAAAATATCGTATGTCGAATGTTGTAGGTCACTGCTTAGCCTAGCTTAGGTAGCTTATCCTAGTTTAGTTAGCTTAGGAATCTTAGCCTAGTTTAGGTAGCTTAGGAATCTTAACCTAGTTTAGGTAGCTTAGGAATCTTATCCTAGTTTAGGTAGCTTAGGAATCTTAGCCTAGTTTAGGTAGCTTAGGAATCTTAACCTAGTTTAGGTAGCTTAGGAATCTTAGCCTAGTTTAGGTAGTTTAGGAATCTTAACCTAGTTTAGGTAGCTTAGGTATCTTAGCCCTGCTTAAGTAGTTTAGCCAAGCTTAGGAATCTTAGCCTAGTTTAGGTAGCTTAGGAATCTTAACCTAGTTTAGGTAGCTTAGGTATCTTAGCCTAGTTTAGGTAGCTTAGGTATCTTAGCCCTGCTTAAGTAGTTTAGCCAAGCTTGGGAATCTTAGCCTAGTTTAGGTACCTTAGGAATCTTAACCTAGTTTAGGTAGCTTAGGAATCTTAGCCTAGTTTAGGTAGCTTAGGTATCTTAGCCTAGTTTAGGTAGCTTAGGTATCTTAGCCCTGCTTAAGTAGTTTAGCCAAGCTTAGGAATCTTAGCCTAGCTTAGGTAGCTTAGGTATCTTAGCCTAGGTTAGATCCCTTAGATATCTTAGCCTAGCTTAGCCTAGCTTAGGAATCTTAGCCTAGTTTAGGTAGCTTAGATATCTTAGCCTAGCTTAGGTATGTCAGGTAACTTAGATATCTTAGCCTAGCTTAAGTATCTTAGCCAAGCTTAGGTAGCTTAGGAATCTTAGGCTAGTTTAGGTAGCTTAGGTATCTTAGCCTAACTTATCCTAGCTTAGGTATCTTAGTTAGCTTAGGTATCTTCGCCTATCTTAGGTAGCTTAGGTATCTCAGGTAACTTAGATATCTTAGCCTAGTTTAGGTAGCTTAGGTATCTTAGCCCTGCTTAAGTAGTTTAGCCATGCTTAGGAATCTTAGCCTAGTTTAGGTAGCTTAGGTATCTTAGTCTAGTTTAGGTCCCTTAGATATCTTAGCCTAGCTTAGCCTAGCTTAGGAATCTTAGCCTAGTTTAGGTAGCTTAGATATCTTAGCCTAGCTTAAATATCTCAGGTAACTTAGATATCTTAGCCTAGCTTAGGTATCTTAGGTATCTTAGCCAAGCTTAGGTAGCTTAGGAATCTTAGCCTAGTTTAGGTAGCTTAGGTATCTTAACCTAACTTATCCTAGCTTAGGTATCTTAGTTAGCTTAGGTATCTTTGCCTATCTTAGGTAGCTTAGGTATCTTAGCCTAGCTTAAGTAACTTGGATATATTAGCCTAGCATAGCTTAGTTTAGGTATCTTAGCATAGCTTAGGAAGCTTAGGTATCTTAGCCTATCTTAGGTATCTTAGCCTAGTTTAGCCTAGTCTACCCAGGAGTCTTTTCCTGTAGGAGACATGCTGGGCATTTAGAAGACATGCTTTTGAATTAAAATTAGCTCTTGAAGCACACAAAAAACAGGCAGTAATGCACTGTACAGTACACCGATACACAAGGTAACTCCGTGAGCTGCAGGAGAGAGTGAGGCGTCACGCAAGACGAGTGATGCGTACATCTGGGCGTCGTCCAAACGTATCGTACGTCATACACTGTTATGCTGGCCTGGCAGTGTAGCCTGCCCATGAATCTTAAACATTTTACAATTTTTAGCATATTGCAATCATCTGTATTAATAATAAATCGATATTAAAAGAATGTTATTTGACAAAGACAGGTTTTCTGTGTCGACACTATTACGTAAAGAGGCTCAAGTGTCAGCGTTTTGTAACAGTTTTCCACCATGGTGAAATCTTCCAGGCAAAGACGTTTGTGCTTTGCGAGTTTCTCTGTAACTGCATTTTTTTATATCATAGATGAGCTAGATAATTAATGTTCACTCTCCAACATAAGTTTAGGAACCACAGGAAAATGCCATTTGTCTTGATGAATACAAACTTTTGGCCCATACACACCCTCACATCAGCGCAGACGTTTGTTTCCGACAGCGAAAAATAGCATCTAAGTGGAAACAGGATAGAATTGACTTATGGCCAACCAAATAGGCAACATGCCAAAGTTCTACTAGTTCAATGTGCTTGTGTCTGCACAAAAATACAGCCTCCAGAATTTCATTCTAGCACTTAAGTAATGGATAATCAATAACTATATTTACACACTCACACGTCCAAACTGTGTGGCCAGAAATGGATGGATGCATTTGAGGAGCATGCCGTGTACAGCGCCCTCTGTGGAAACCCAGACAAAACACCTGAACAGGAAGGAGAACAGGAAGTATCTGAAGAAACAGTGGACCTGGGAGACTTCCTGTCACACTCTCTTCAGGTGAGATCACGTCTTTCCGTCTTTCTGTAGGTCATGAATCTTTTTTTTTATTTTACTGTTACATAATGAAATGCCTTCTTATAATGAAGGGTTGGGGTGTCAAAATTCAACAATCACCAACACATTTAAAGAAACTTAATGAAAAAAAGTGCCAGCATTTATCCAAGCCTTATAGCTGAATACAAAGTGGTTGCATTGCTCATGAAATGCTCTGAAATCCGCTGAAAATGTGACAGCGTCTGCAGACGCTATTATATCGGCCGTTCCATATACTAATGTGATGTAAATATTAAACAGTGATGAAGCATTAGGTAACAGCAGGGGTGTAAAAATCCATCATGACATGAGGAGTCGCAAAACAAAAATGGGATGATGTTCATCATAGAATCGTGTGATTCACATCATGAAAATCAGCATTTCATTAATTATGCATGTAATGCATCCTTTTGCACTGTATGAACAACAGGGATCCTAATCTGTGCAATTCCCAATCATAGAAGAAAAATAGGTGATGGCACGGTGGTGTGGTGATTAACACTGTCGCCTCACAGCAAGAAGGTCCTGGGTTTGATCCCTGGGGTCGACCTGGGTGCTTTTCAGCCCAAAGAGAGAAAAATTAAGATGCCATTCTCTGAGAAAAACACAACTTGGGGAATATTCATGGTGGTGTGGTGGTTGGTGGTCGACCTGGGTGCCTTTCTTTGTGGAGTTTGCATGTTCTCCCCGTGTCCGTGTGGGTTTCCTCCGGGTACTCCGGTTTCCTCCCACGGTCCAAAGAC
>JAQLOM010171959.1:0-11209 GCA_030068315.1 Chrysichthys thysi | reverse complement strand
GCTGTTTGGTGTGTGTGTGTGTGTGTGTGTGTGTGTGTGTGTGTGTGTGTGTGTGTGTGTGTGTGTGTGTGTTTCATTATCCTATTCTAATTTTCTGCACTTTCTTAGCACTACTGATAAAAACTGCACTCAGATAGCATTTATTTTACATTCTTCCTGCACAATTTAGCAATATGTATTACTTTCAGTTTCTAACTCTAACCGAAGGGTTTTTTTTTTTTTTTTTTTTTTTTTTTTTTTTTTTTTTTTTTTTTTTTTTTTTTTTACATTTCAAATCATGTTGACATTATTGGCTTAACATAAATGTTGACATAAATGCTGTAGGTTATCCTACCACCTAGTTAAAACCTCGGAGTTGAAAAGCTTAAACATGAGGTTAATATATCATTTACTGACTGTGTAACCCACACATGTACCTGCACAGCTCTTCATATAAAACTATCAACAAGCGAATTAGATTGAAACAGGCACCAAAACACTGAGGACACTTTCACATCATTGTGTTAAGTTAATTTTCTATACTTCTGCATTAATAAAAGATTCTTAAATTTTCACACAAGTCCTAAAAGTAGATAAAGATTAAACAAATGAGCAAGGAAACAAAAATATTATACCGTGGAACCTTGGATTGCGAGTAACTCGGTCTGCAAGATGAGCAAAAATCTTTAATATATTTTGACTTGGTTGACGAGCGATGTTTTGCAATACGAGTTGTCTTCGTCTGCCGATCCTCACGTGATCACAACTTCTCTCTTTCTTCTCTCTTTCATCTGTTTAATGACGATGCAATGTCGCATTTCCATGAAATCCTCAAAAGGAGGTAAAAGCAGCGATCACTGGATAGTTTCCTTGTTAAAGTCGCGTGAAAAGAAAAAGATCCCAGTGAGCGACAGACTGCAGTGATTCCGTGAGTCGTAGTGAAAGTAACACACAATAATCCTAATCCTCTCTCCTGCTCTCTGTCATGGATCTTGCGGAGCAGGCCGGAGGACTTTCCATTATTTCTTATGGGGAAACCCGCTTTGATATACGAGTGATTTGGATTACAAGCACGTCACCGGAACGAATTATGCTGACAGTGCAAGGTTGCACTGTACTTGGTCATTCATTCATTGTGGAAAGTGATCCAATATCACATATCTGTGAGTGTCAAAAGTATGTGAACCTTTGCTTTCAGGCCCCCTTGTACAGCGGTTACTGCAACTAAACGTTCCGGTGACTGTTGATCAGTCCTGCATGTCAGCTTGGAGGAATTTTAGTCCATTCCTTCCTACAGCACAGCTCCAGTTCGGGGATTTTGATGGATTTCCTCACATGAACTGCTTTTCATGAACACAACATTTCTACTGGATTAAGGTCAGGACTTTTATTTGTTCTTTGTAAAATATTAATTTACTTCTTTTTTTTTTTTTATTTATTTAAGTAAAGTTAACAATAGTGACGTTAAAAGGGACAGACCAGACAAAACAAGGACAGAAGACAGAATAATTTTATTCTTTTAAAATCATTCTTTAGTAGATGATAAATAATGACCCACTTTCTCTTTAGATTCAGTTCATGGACAGATGTCCTGATATTGTCCTTTAGAATTTGCTGGTGTAATTCAGAGTTCATTGTCCCATCAGTGATGGCAAGCCATCCTGCCGCAGGTGCTGAAAAACTGGTCCAAACCATGACGCTACCACTTCCATGATGTTATAAGGTTCTTAGATGGCAAGGCCCTCGTGCTGGAATGCAGTGTTTTTTTCTTTTCTCCAAATATAACTCTTCTCATCTAAAACAAAAGTTCTATTTTGGCCTCATCCAGACACATTTCTTTCAGCAGTCTTCTAGCTTGTCCATGTGATGTTTAGCAAACTGTAGATGGGCAGCGGTGTTCTTTTCGTTGTTGGTTGACCTCTCCTGGAGAGGGTAAAATCATCTCGAGTTTCACTGATCTGTCTGACTGTCGATGGTGGAGTCCAAACTCTCAAAAAAATAATAAAAAAAAATATTGCTTTGTAACCTTTTCCAGCATGATGAGCATCAACAACTCTTTTTCTGAGGTCCTCAGAAATCTCCTTAGTTCATGCTATGATACTGTTCAACACGCTGTGAAGATCAGATTTTTATAGAGCCTGTCAGGATGCAGGCTTCAGACGGCATGTAGCGTTTTTATTAAAAACTTCAAGCTAACGGATCTAGGCAACCAGAAATGTCAAAAAACAAACAGGGGTCAGACAAGGCAGAAACAGATTGACTGAGATTATAGCAAAAGGGCAAGAAACAAAATACAAAACGAGGGTCAGGGGCATGGATTTAAACCTTGGTAAAGTCAGAGCTGAGTGTTTAGTTGTCAACTGAAACAAATAAAGTCATTTAAATTGAGTCTGTGATGATGAAAAGGTTCTGCGATTTAAAAGTGAGGTGACTGTGGGTGGTGAAGTGCATGTGGGGGGCTGCGACCCATATTTTAAGGCCACTAAGTGCTGGGAACCAGAGTCTGGAGTGCAGGCAGGTGTTCAGACATGACACATCCCTCTTCGTTAAATAAAACAGGGTGTCCACTGAACTCCCGATCATCTTATCAACTTATCTTAAGAATCATCTAATTGATTAATTATTTTATTTTCAAATTACCTAATTAATCCGAGCCGTTCACATACTTTTGACACTCACAGATGTGTAAAATTGGATAATATCTCTTAATAAATAAACGACCAAGTGTAATATTGTTGTCTCGTTTGTTCTATTACATTCTTTTTTTTTATTTTTATCTACCATTAAGACTTAGGAAAATCTGTGTTTTATGTCACATTTATGCAGAAATATATATATATATATATATATATATATAATATATATATAAAAAATTCCAAGGGGTTCACAAACTTCCAAGCACGGCTGAATGTGCACCTATGCATATCTTAAGATATATCTCCAAGAAAGTACTTCAAGGTTGCATGTGTTATTTATCATGTTTCATGTTCAATTACAGAGTCCCTCATGGCCTGCAGTTCCATTTATCCAGTCATCCATGCAATTAACCCACTATATACAAATATGTATCTGCTTTATTTATTTATTTATTTATTTGTTTATTTTTTTGTGCAGTCTTCAAGAAGCACTATAATATACAGTCATGTATTGACCTGGAAAATTGCAATTTTACATTTTGGGGCTCTTTTGAGAAGAGCAAAATATCAAACAGCTTCAGCTCCCAGAGGAACACAGAGGTCTGAGCTGCCACAATTCATGATTTTCATCAAAAGCTCAAGGTTTTATCAGTGTAGGATGCCTTCAAATCCAATTGCCTACTAATGAACTGCCCTATGAACAAGTCAGGGTAAAGGTTCTCATTTGAACAGATCATTAGCTCAAATGCCTTGTGACAACAATGATTCATTGTCACTGTGAAGAAAATAGTCTCATCATCTTCAGTGGATAGACAGAGAGAGAGAGAGAGAGAGAGAGAGAGAGAAGAAGAAGATGATGAAGAAGAAGAAGAAGAAGAAGAACCAGAACCAGAACCAGAACCAGTAGAATGAGTAATGCTGCTGAAAATCTTTATCCTGAATGACAGTGAAACATAATATTTTTGTTCGGGTATGTCGATTTTGTTTTTTACTGATAAATTGCTCTTTGTTGTACTTTGTGCACTTCAAGCATTTTCATGAGTTTGTATCTTCATCAGATGCTCAGAATTAGGTGCCTATTTACAGAGCAAACACCCACAGATCACTTCGTAATTGTTAGTTATTATTTCTGGCTGCCAGTACAGACATTATGAAGGAGACTTTTAGGCAAAGCAACACTTTCAAAGTTTCCAGAAGTTGCAGAAGTTTCTTATAGTGTGCTGCAGGAGAAATGGTCTATGGTATGGCTAATTATGTCAAGTAGCAGCTGCTTTGTCAGACTAAATAGGTCTCTATGGTATTACAAGTTAATTCAACATATGTGCACAGTGCACAACAGTGCTGCTTGCTATGTACATTTTTAGAATGATTTCTGTGGACACTGCTGACTGATTCAACAGAGTATAAAATCTTGAAAACACTGGATAATTATTACGTTAGGGCCTTAATAGTTTGGTCACTCTGTGTTATGGTCTGCATAGAGCATAGTGCCATAATAACCAGTCAGCTGGAGAACATATTGTGACCTACCTTAAAGATTATGCACTGTTTTTTTTTTTTTCTAAAGCTTGGTTGTCCTTCATGGTATCGTTATTTTCCACCTGCATCAGTGCTACTGTACCTAATGCATTTGTTATGCTATTATAATTTTTTTAATTTCCTTTTTTTTTTTGGTCTAATCAGGGTTGTTTTTCATATATTCAATAGATTTTCTATTTTAAAAGTTTCCATTGTGAGATATCCAGGTTGCTGCTCATATCAGCGCATCCCAAAGAATCACTGGTCATTGACCTTTTGTATTATTATGTTTCTCATAAACTGCTGTATTTACTAGGATATATAAGTTTTGATGCACAGTGCCAAACGAAGGAGAATGGGCTTCAACTGAGTGAGTTTTAGCTCCTTTCAAGGTTCTCCCTCATAGCTCCACCTTAGAGATTATGTATGTATGTATTTATTTATTTATTTATTTGGCAGGTCTCACCCTTGGCATGCTTACTAGGCATTTAATGCAATGTTAGCAGTAAACCTGCTATGTGACGATCTGAATACAAAAAAAAAATGTCAATTAACTGAAAAGCTGTTGTAGACCTGTGTGACTCTCTTTTTCACAAAACTTTTCACAACATTTAACCCCTACTTCTGCCTCCTGTCAGTGCTGTTCATTTTCACTGCCCTCTGCATCTAATCATATGAGACACTGAAGGCCATGTGTTATGATATACTGTATGTGCATGTAATGCATACATATGGTGTGTATCACATCATTAACATCTCTCAAATTTTTCTCATGTTATTTTGGTGGAAGGTTTAACAATGTGGATTTTATTGAAAATGAGAGACATTTATATATTTATCATTTCCATATGCAATATCTATATTTTTCGTCCAAATTTGCAGAATATACTTTTACCAGCTATCTTGTTTTCAACATGTTGCTTTTTAACATTTGTTTTAGACAAATGTAGACAATATTTAAAAAAAAATGTCTGTGCCCACAAACCTCCATAAACATTTCAGCCCACAGAGAGCTGAGAGCATGGGATGACTGATAAACGTAAAGGCTGGAAGGTGGAATTGGAAGTTCTTTTGATTTACTTCTAAATCAGTAAAAATAATGAATAATATGTCATATTAATAGTAATAATAAGTAAGTACTAAATCTTCCACTAGCTGAGGCATTTGTTTACAGCTTATGGCTATGCACAAACAAACCAGCTCATGTTCTTTATTTTTCTGATTATTTAAATAATGCCAATAATATAAAATGACTGGTTTTCACAAACTTTCCTGATGTTATATAGGCTACAAAGCACGGCTAAAAGCCAGTGCATAAGGGCACTCGAAGATTCCCCGACGTTCAAGTACCGCTGCCTGTTCATCTAAATAAACCCTATTTGGATTTTTATGCCTGTGTCCAGCCTGCGCATGTGTGCGTATAAACCCCGTAAACGTGACAGGCATCTGCTAAATGCTGTAAATTTAATAAAAATAAGCAATATAAGCTTGAAATTATATTCCATATATGTGCTGGCAAAATGAGTCAGAATGTGCATGGGCTAATTATGAGCTAAGAGGCAAAACATGGTTTCGGTTGAAATGAGATTTTCTGAAAAATGAGTCCATAAAGCCGTCATTTTTTGATCCCCATGATAAAACAGTATGTCTTCATTAATTAGGCCTTTGGCGTAATATTCCATGATAAATCCATGTTTTTCACCGCGCACTTGCGGCGAGACGGGGGAATCCCCCTACCCGTGTTTGCTATCATTGTGAAGCGTAGTTTCTCTACTTCCTGATAATACACATGGAATTCCCAATGCCGCTTTTATGTACCGATGGAAAGCGAGTTTCCAAACCCCGTTAGACGTAAACGAAAGTGGCTAGTTGCTCGGTGGTTATACTGTATTTTTGTCTGATTTTGAAGGTCTTTATATGGACAATGTGGCAGTAACAATAACTCACTTTTGAAAATTTCCTCATTCCGACTCATTTTGCCAGCACGGGTCACATATTAAAGCATATCAGGTCTTATGCATACATTTACACACACTCATGACTAGAAGAAGGATACAAGCATTTGATTCCTTAAGTTACAGGAATTACGAGTACCAAATTACTTGTAAAAATTCTTGTATGACTTGTACGATTTATAATAAATTTGTTTGTTTGCAGCTGGATGAGATCTATTCATTCTCTTTTTGTTTTATGTGAATCTCGTGTTCTTCACGCGGGACAAATTTAACCCCTCATAGATGTTGTCCGTCTAGTGTTTTGCTCCTGAATGTTAAGTGGAGGATTTCAAGTTGGTATCTCGTTTACTTCTCTGCAACTACCACCATATCAGTGGGTGCTGGATGTATATTATCCGGAACGTAACCCTCACGATAGGCGGGGGTTCACTGTAGTTCTTTCTTCTTTTATGTACTGCATTAAGTGCATTTATCTGAGTGCATTTAATAATGCACATTTTTTTTCTATACAACTTTTTATATGTTCTTGTTGCATAGTGTTACTCACATAATCTCATGTTTGCCCTCAGAAAACAGGGATTTTAACTTCTAACTAGATTTCCCATCTCTGCTAGTCTCTTTAGTGCTTTTACTCTATTTTTGGCTGCTACTACACTGCTTTTTCAGACCACGGCCTTGGGCAGCGTCTGTTCTTACTGTTTTTACTGTTTTTCTGGACATTGTCTGTTCTTTCTTAGCAACATTTCTGTAATTACATTATATAAAGTAATGGGTTTTTTTTTGTTTTTTTTTATTTTATTTTTTTTACTGAAAACAGTTAGGCTTGAAATCATTTAACTTTCAGTCATACTAAATTCACACTGTATACTTACAGTACTTTTACACTCTGTGAAAATGAAACCACCAAACATTAATTACAGTGAAATTTGATTTCAAAACACATGTACAGAAGTAGTTTTCGGTTTTTTTTTTGTTTTGTTTTTGTTTTGTTTTTTTAGCCAGTTGGAACTAAGCACACAGGTCTTGTACTGAAGAGTGATTACAAAGTACAGTAATCCCCCGCAATACTGCGGTTCACCCCTCGCAGGTTCAGTGCATCACGTTTTTTTTTTTATTTTGAATCGCGGATTATTTTTTTTTATTTCGTGGGACTCTGGAATATAAAAAAATATTTTAAAAAATGCTAATTCAAACATATTAAAAGAATATTAAACAAATAAAATACAGTATGAATTTCATCAGTTCATGAATACACAATGAAAACGCAGTTTACGCCACTTCCGCTTGTCAGACGGACCAGTCAGGTGACCTCCAGGGAGTGCTAGGAATTGGCTAGGATGGCTATAAACAGGAAGTGACCTCACCGGCAGTAAGTACATGTGTAGCATTTTATATGTTGTGAAAATGATGTAGGTTTAAGGGTGTAGAAATTGTTTAAGAGCATAGGACGTGTTTATAAGAGTGTGGGAAAGGTTAATAAAAGAGTAGGAAGGGTTTACAAAGCCTTAAAATATATATAAATAATAAAATAAATGTAACGTCGCTACTTTGTGGATTTCACCTGTCACCTGGCGCCGGAACGTAACCCGCGCGATAGGCGGGGCATTACTGTATCCAGTTACAAGTTAAATGTTTAAAAAGTGAATCAATGGATATGTATTCGCTAGTCATTCTAGTCAGTCATCATGTGCAAAAGGTGGATAACTGGGTTGAGATCCGGCACATGAATGACAAGCCCAGGTTTTTCCAAAGCACTTGCATGTCATTCTGCATTTTTGATACATAATGTTATTCATATTTGTCGTGTGTATTTTTCAATGTTTAATTTAAATTTTAAATTTTAATGGTTCATTTCTTTTCTCATTTTGTTGATTTTAATTAAGGTGTAGCAGGTGGATGTGTGATTTACTGATGGTCTGCACTGGGAGGTGTTTAGGGATGAGCTAGAGGGGTAATGACTAACATGGAACACCTGAGCCTTGTTGTCCCTTGATTATTTGTGTGATCTCTCTCTCTCTCTCTCTCTCTCTCTCTCTCTCTCTCTCTCTCTCTCTCTCTCACTCGCTCACTCTCGCTCTCTTCCTTCCTTCCTTGAGTAGTGAGTTGAGCATGTGTACTTACGAGGGGCATGAGCTTAAAAGCTGCAACTTTAGTTGTAATAAATAAATAAATAAACAAACAAGCAAATAAATAAATAATAAGTTTTACAGTACGGACCAAGGGCACCGTCCCAAATAAAAAGCTCATGTGTGCTCTTGTTTCTTTCACTTCTCATCCACAGAAAAGTAAGAGTTTGTCCTTCGTTCCTAAAATGCATTTTTTTTTTGTCATACAAGATAAATAAAAAATAAATAAAAATAGAAAATAGATAAGAAAATAAATAAAATACTCGTCCATATGGAGTAAAGCCTAGACTTTGGCAGAAGAAGGCAAGCGTGCTCAGATTAACTCGGCGCAAGAAAAAGACAAGATCTTCTAAAGTGGCTCAAATGAATCCAGTGGAAAACCAAGACGATAAACAGAATGAATTCACTCAATAGAGAAACCCAGATTTGTTGTGTTATGACCCGTGACAGAACCCTGCACCTCCAGGTTTCTTCCACTACAATCCACTTCTGTTGGCAGATCTCCCATCTGTCTGTGGTGTTAATGATGGCTGCAGTGGCTTCGCTAAAGTAAAGAAGAAGGCAGAAAGCAGATATGTCCTTAGCTGATAGTTGTGAATGAAAGGGTCACTCTGAATATTTTGCGTAGCTTTTTAGATTCATTCCGTATTGCATGTGGAGTGTGCCACATTCGTTCAAGGTTTCACAAACATTGGTCTGCTCCAGGAACATCCGCGGTCTCCACACACGGTGGAAACAGAGAATACACTGAAATGGAGAGAGGTTGGTGCATGTATTGATTCGTAGATTTTGAGCATATTTAGCCCATAGCAAGTGTAAGAACCTGATTCAGGCTTCTTCTTGTTCTTCTTCTTCTTCTACTTCTTGGAACCTTTTGATCTCCTGAATAAGCTGTGGGATCTGTGTGTTCGCTTGCCGATGGTTAAGAGTGAATTGCATTGATTTTGCACAGTTTGTAAAGAGAGGATGAGGGATCGCATGAGAAATTGTCAGAGCCCTTACATTAAGAAATTGCCAAACCCTTACATTAAGATCCCTATGGTGTGAGTGGATCTACCAAAACTTGAATCTACCAACTTGACATGAATTATTTCATTAATTTCTGATAGAAGATATACTTATTTAAAGATATACTAATTATTCACAAATTCTCTCTCATTGTTAGAGACAAAAGTCTCTAACAATGACTTAAGGCCTTTCTAGAATGTTAATAATAGCACTGGATGGACAGAGAGCCAGTAATTATTATTATATAACTATATATTATATAGTTATTATATAATTAAGTACACTCACATTTAACAAACTAGATGTTAATTATGTGTTTCCCATTAGCATTAATATATTTATTAGTAGAGCATAGAAAATCATAATCAATACAGAAATCATTAAGGCTTTCTGTACTGTGAATATTATTACTCATTCTGGAACAGAAACTTTCTGCATGAGAGATCTACATAAATTCATCATAGTTTTGTGGATCATTTATTTTGCTCTCTTTAACTGCATCTTGTCTTAAGAAAACACATTGCTGCAGGAGTGATGACAAGGTGATGGGTTATGCTTTAAAATAGTCCACAGGTATGTTTTAGATGACTGTTTGGTTCATTAACCTCTCTGGTAGTGAAATTCTGAATAATTTTTGCTCATTGTCTGAGCCTACATTTAAAGCAATGGCAATATTTTGGATGTATTTTGATTTGTACTTAATGTTGGTTTCATTCTTTTGCATGTTTTATAGTTCCAGTACATGCATTTATTCTTAATGTGTACATTGAAAGCTGTTTAATATAGAAATACAGCGGTACCTTGGAAGTCGACGTCCTCAAAATTTGACGAAATTGGTATTCGATGTGATTTCGTCTGATTTTTCCCCCCTTGGAAATCGGCGTTGGCGCAGTATTCGACTAACCCATGGGGTAGCGCCAAACAATTGTACATAGCTTTACAAAAATTCATTTGTAACCTTATGTATTGCAAGCCCAGAGAAGAGTTTGCATATTCATTAAATGCTATTTGAAAAGTCAGTAATGTACCTTCTGTTGAAATTTCACCTGTACCTAGTGCTAAAGTAAAACTTACCAGGAGCTTTATTTTGATATCCTGTAGGTCTCTGAAGAAATGTTGGTGTTGCTGCTAGTTTGTGAACAATAAAATGAACTGTATGTTCAGCCATTACTTTGCATATCAAGAGTATACGTAACGTTTGAATGCATCACAAAACCCCCGACTGTAGGCGTAATCCATAATTGACTATGTTTGTTCTTGTTAACACACAAACGCTAATTTCTTTTTTTTTTTTTTAAGTTAATTGCATGATGGGTTTGTTATCTAGAATTGTTTGATTTAAAACTAAGGGGTAACTGGTCACCCAAGCTTGTTTAGGGGCTAATTTGTACAAGTTTTTCATGGTTAATGTGAATCCAGTGTCTTCTTTGGAATACTCAAATAATACAGAGTAGATGAATATTCAAAATTGGTATTTGTTGATATTTAGTCTTATATGTATATCTTTGCATTGGATTTTTATTTATTTATTTATTTATTTTTTTACATTTTAGTATAAAGCTAGATATAAGACCTCAGAAAGCAAGCAAGACCGACCCAAGCCTCTTGTACTCCCTGGTACTTCACAAATTTGTTCAATTCCTTTCCCGTCTGCTACATCCGCTCTCGAAACAAGGTCAGTTCCTTCTATTTCGGATATGTTGTCATGCCAAGGTCTGTTAATTGGCCTGCCTTGTGAATGGAAAATGCTGTCATTTAATTTAATGTAAATTAGCTTGCCAATGCTTGGCCAGCTTCCACCTGCAAATCTTGCCATAAATACACATTCTTCCCTGTTTCATAATCCAGTGCAGGGTGTTTAACCTGGTGGGGTCCCAAGAGCTTTTCCTGTCAAGTCAGGGATTAGACACTTGCACACACGCACACACACACACACACACACACACACACACACACACACACACACACACACACACACACACACACA
>JAQLOM010171870.1:0-11215 GCA_030068315.1 Chrysichthys thysi | reverse complement strand
TTTATTTTCATTAGTTTCCTGGGTCTCTTATTTTGAAAAATTCCACTCTGGTCGCACTACTGCACATGACTCGGAGAACGTAGCGGTTCCATCGCAACACTTTGCACCCCCCCCAGTCCGTCCGTTTACATCACAGCGCTCCTCCATCGCAACATTCTAACACCCCCACCCCCCCCCACCCCCGGTCCGTGAAAATATTCTAACATCAAACCGGTCTGTGGGACCGCTGTTCTAGATAAAGAGTCACTTTTTTGAATGAGGGGGTGTGGGCTTGATAAATCTTAAATGTTTATTATGCTTCATGTAACTACTGTGCCTGTGTACATGTGCCTACTTTGTATATTTTTTAGACTCTAAGCTATACAAAATACTATGCAAAAAGTGACTAACACATTCCAGTAAGCGAGCTCATGTCACTCCAATTTTGTATCCTTTACAGTAGCTTCCAGTAGATTTTGGGATTCATTTTAAAATTCTTGTACTCGCATACAGAACACTAAAGGGTCTAGTCTCCAGACTATTTATCCCAGCTTCTTACTAAACACACTGCCGTTTGCAGTCTTTCATCATGGGCCCAGAATTTGTTAGTTGTTCCTCGTACAAGATTAAAAACTAATGGGGACAGAACCTTTCAGTCTGCGGCACCGAGACTTTTGAACAGTCTCCCACTACAATAACATTTAGCAGACTCTGTGGACTCCTTTAAAAAGTAGTTAAAACCTTTATTGTCTAACTAGGCTTTCCGTTCAGACTTTTATCGATTGGAACTGTTTTTAAGCTTCCAGTTTATTTTGTGTCTTAACTTGATTTTATATTTACAGCACTTAATTTTCTTATTTATTTTACTCTGTTTTGTTGTAAAGTGATTTTTGACTTCTTGTCTGTATAAAGCACTTTACAACTTAACTTTATTCAAATAGACTAATACGATGTAATAAGACACAAAAATAAAAAAAAAGAATAAAAAATACAGATTCCATTCCAATCTGTACATAATATAATGAAATGTAAAAAATAGCAAATTTATTAAGGTTAAATAACACTTGGTGTAAACATAGTATGTGAATGAGTGTGCAAATATTTTAATGTAAACACAGTGTATGCATCCAAAGATGCCTGATGTAACACAATTTACTAATGAATTTGCAACTGATATAGTCTAATAAAAGGTCAGGTAGATGAAACCGATAGATTAGTAGTTTAAATGTACATGCACCCTCAAGTATGCTCAGGTTTATGTGGTTTTAAAAGTGTGTGCTCATCTGATTGAAGAGTCTAATGACTTGTGGGAAGAAGCTCTTCTTTAGTCTCTCTGCCATAGCCTTGATGGTGTAGTATTGTTCTGATTTCAGCAAGCTGAATATGTTGTTGTTTAGGTGTGTGAGATTGATAATCTTGAGTGATTATGATCACCACTGCTTGATGTAAATACCCTACAGGGATGGCAGGCATGTAGTGTGCTCAGCAGCTCGGATTATTCTGCGCAGAGCTTTATGTGACTGACCTATTTCCAATCCAGGATGTCAGGTTCATAGCTAGAATGCTTTCCATTGCTCTGATATAAAAGGTTCTTGGGATGTCTGGATAAATCCTAAATTTCTTCAGCTGTCTGTGGTGGAATAGACACTTCCTGGCTTTTGAGAAATGAGCCTGAGTGTGCTGAGTCCATAATAGATCTTCTGTGAGGTATTTAAAGCAAAATGCCTTCTCCACCAGCATTTCCTTGATTCTGAGGGGAGTGCAGGCCATCTGCTATGTCCTGCTGAAGTCCTCAGTCAGCTTCTTGGTCTTGCTTATGTTAAGTTGGAGACAGTTGGCCTGGCACCATGATGATTGGTTCTACACTTCCTCTATGTAGGCAGTCTCATCATTGTTGGTAATGAAACTCAGTACTACTGTCTTCAGCAAACTTCACTGTAGAGTTTGACCTATTTGTAGCTATGCAGTCATGGGTATACATCAAATACAGCTGGGGACTCAACATGCAACCCTGTGGGGCTCCTGTATTGAGCACTATGGTGTTCAGAACAAGTAATCAATAAACAGCCTTGGATAATTCCCCTTCTTGCCATCCACATGTGTCAGGGTGTTATGGAGGACATAGGAGATTGCATCGTCAGTTGATCTGTTATGATGGTAGGCAAACTGCTGCGGGTCCAGGGAGCTAGAGTGAGGAGTAGACATGATCCCTAAGAATTTTCTCAAAGACCTTCGTAATTAGGGATGCTGGTGCTAGAGGCCTGTAGTCATTTAGGTCAGAGATGTTGCTGTTCTTTGTTATGGAGGTTATTGTAACCATTAAAAGTTCTTTTTTGATATGCTGACGTATCAAAACAAGATACTCAAATGAAATGCTGTTACACAATATAGTTACAGCCCTAGTACATACATGTTAGATGTACTGCATGTGTTTTCTTAAGCATGTAAAAAAAATTTAGGCAAAAAGCAACCGCAATATACCTATTATTTGATTGTCTTTAATAATCACAGTACATGGATGTAAAGCGTATGCGTTAAAGTATGGAAAAAGCATCAGTTATAGCTTTCTAAGTAATTTATGCTGGATCTGTGTATCTTTGCAGATGAAATTCCTGCGCCAAAAGAATCAGAAAACATCCAAAATGTTTCCAGTCACCTCCCATCCGTATCAGTGTATTACAAGAACACATCAAGCAAAGTGTCTGCTTCTCAGGTCACTACCATCACTGCAACAGAACCCCCAAAATCAACAATTGTAGCTGAGGTGTATCCAGAAGTTGCCAAGCCTATTGGATCGAATGCAAGTGTGCCAAAGTCAACTAATCTTCTTGATTCCAAGCCACCTCTTGTTACAGACTTGGCTAAAGATCCAAGTCAAACTTTGAATTTTGAGTCCACCACTTCTCCTGTTGAGGTAGAGACAATCGATAATACAGGCTATGATGATGATGATGGTGATGATGATGATGATGATGATGATGATGAATATAGGAAGCCTGCAGAGAATAGTCAAGAGGGTGAAAAGGGCATCTTTAGCAAGGACTCATTTACACAGGGTGATGCCAGCATTATCAAGAACACTGCTGAAAACTTCCCTGAGAGGCCTGAAAAAATTGATATCCACATGAAGGACACCACCATCTATGCCACTCAAGATGAAGACTCACATTTCTTCTTCCACCTGGTGATCATCGCTTTGCTGGTGGCCATAATGTACATCACCTACCACAACAAAAGAAAGGTATGTCAATTTTATATCTTAATGTAACAGTCGTCAACTTTTGATGCACTCAAAGAATTGAAAGTGGAACATTTAGTCAGTGACATCAGCATGAAGCTTGTCTTTTGTATTAGTGAGCTAGTGTTGCTCCATTGTAAAAGCAGAGAAAATGATACCTTTTTGTGTAGTTTCTACTTTTGGCAGCTGTTTGTTTTCACCGAGTTGCCTCGTCTGCTATGTCCGTGTAGAATGTGCACCGCCACGTGATCTGATTCACATCTTCTGACTGATTCTGTGAACGTATAGTGGCTTTTGTTGACAAGTCGAAGTGGCGTTGAGAGGATTTTGCCATCAACCTATTTTAGAAGAGGCTCAGTGTGGGATTTAGCAGGGTTTAAAATGACACCATTTGATTATCAAGTATGGAACACTGAGCGCTTTCACTTTAACTTGATATCTTATTTTTCATGGAGGTGGCATTTAGCTGCTTTGGCATCTAAATTCTTCATATACAGTTGCACCTAAAATCCAACCCCCGATCCAAATGAGGTTTCTTGGCAAAATTTACAAACGTTCAGCTGTTTGCAATAAATAAATCAAACAGAACTATTTAAATAGGTTAACACAACTATTTCATAAGTGGTCTCTCCACATTCAAACAAAATGCCACTTTTAATTATTACTGCAGTCTCAAAATCATTCAAACCCGAGCATCTTTATTACTTAGTACAGCACCCTTTTGCTGTTATGACCTCTTGCGAAGGTGATACATAGCCCTATACCAACTTCTGGCAGAGATCCCAAGGAATCTTGGCCCAGATTAGGATTTCCTGATACTTGAATCCATCTTGCCCTCCAAACACTCAGTTTTGTCATCAGTCAGATTTGTCAAACTTTTATTACAAGGTAATAATAGAAATACTTAAATCATAACATGTAACTTACTGGTTTTGAAGTGTCTCAAAATAATAATAATAATACGCGCACACACAGTGGGTATAGAAAAGAATCACCCCCTTCAAAATATTCCCATTTTTTTGCTTAACAGCCTTAAATGAAAATGCGCACACAATTTCTTACCAGCTTTACTTACTCAGTGCACCCTATACCATCCAAGTTAAAGATATTACAGCTACAGTTCAGAAAAAAAATATGAAAAATAAAAAAGACTTACTGAGATTAATAAAGGCTCACCCCCCAATATAAATATTTTGTTGAACCACCTTTTGCTTTAATGACATCCTTGAGTCTGTTGGGATACTTTTCTATCAACTTTGCATCTAGATTGGGCAATATTTGGCCACTCTTCTTTTAAAGAACTGTTCAAATTCAGTCAAATTGGATGGCGGCCTTCAACAACCTCTGCAGAGCCCTCTTTTCGGCCGCAGAGCAGCTGCCGTTCCACACGGTGATGCAGGAGCACAGGACGCTCTCCACCACGCATCTATAAAATTATGTTAGGACTGAGGACATCGATGTGGTCTTTGATATGGGCCATGACCAGTCTCTCAAAGCACTTCATGACTATTGGGGTGGGGGCTACTGGCTCAGGCTAGTCACTGTGGAGGTTTTGAGGACCATCCCCTCCATGGGGATGATTGTGGTGGTCTTCAGGCAGGTGGAGACCGCCTCCTGTTGGAGAGTGTGTTGAAGATGTCTGTCAGAACCTCTGTGAGCTGGTCTGCACAGCCCCTCATCACCCACCCCGGGATGTTATCAGTACCAGCAGCTTTGTGTGGGTTTATCCTCTGGAGGGTCTTCGTCACTTCTGCTGGGGTCACACTGAGAGGTTCTTCACCTGGTGGGGGGGAGTCGAGTGCTGACGAAGGTGTTCGGGTCCTCACAGCGGGCATAGAATTTAAGTACATCGGGCAGAGAGAGGTCCCTGGGGCACTGTGCATCTTTGGTGTTATAGTCTGTGATGCAATTTATGCCCCTCCACATGCTCCATGGATCATTGGATGTAAAGTGTCCCTGGATCCTCTGGGCGTATGCAGCTTTGGCCCTCTTCACCCCTGCAGTAAGTGCTCTTCTCGCAACCCTGAGTGCCAGTCTGTCACCAGACCTAAACGCAGCATTCCTGGCTTTCAACAGAGACCGAACCTCTGTGCCAGACCTGCCAGTCTGTGCACTGGAAACAGTCTTGTAGTGTAGGGACAGCATCACTGGGCCACACAGTGATGGTCCTCTGTTTTGGCATGCTGCGTTTAAGCAGAGGGGCAGGAACCAGCATGACGGAGATGTGGTCGAGGTGGGGGTGGGGAACAGCTCTATATGCGTCACATTTGTTTATATAAACATGGTCCAACGTGTTATTTCCCCGTGTCAGTATGGTAACGTTGATAAAACTTAGGCAGAGTGTCTGTCAGGTTTACGTGGTTGAAATCCCCCGCAACCACGTAAAAAGCATCCGGGTGCTTGCTCTGAAGCGAGCTGATGTTATTGTGAAGCTCTAGTAGCGCTTCATTAGCATTAGCACCTGGCACGATGTAAACAGCCATAACAAACACCGCCGTGACCTCTCGAGCCAGATAGTGTGGCCGGCGTTTAAGTCATATTCTCTGTCGTTATGGAGCAGTAGCTGTTAACTAATGTACAATTTGTACACCAACCTTTGTTCACGTAGATGCATAGTCCACCCCCACGGGCTTTCCCCGACAGCTGGTTACGGTTTGCACAGAAGAGAAGCCGGCCGTCGATCCGGAAGGCTGAGTCTGGCATGTTGTCGTTTAGCCAGGTTTCCGTCAGACAAATCACCGCACAGTTCCTCATCTCACATGAAACCCGCAGCATCAGTCGGAGTAGGTCCATCGTGTTGTCCACAGAGTGGACATTGGACAGGGACGGGATCAGTGGTCGCCCTCTAGACTTTAGCCTAGCTAGTAGGCAGCCCCATTTTCCCCTTTCTGCTTCCGCGCACACCGCTTCCTCCTGCCCTCTGTCTTGCGTGGTCTGCTATGCCAGTCCGGTGTTCTCAGGAGCTGCAGTCTACCCAGCGGGGCTCTGAGTCCGAACAAGGCCGTTGTTGTTGCCGTTGTCATCGCCATGGCTGAACCATCCCTTATAAGGGATGGTTCGGTTATACCTTATACACATGTCCCAACAGGCGAGACAGGCAGAAATGGCCTTTGAGCCGACACAAAAAATACAAAAATGGGGACTTAAACCAGGAGCACGAGAAGCCGCTGCACTACTGCGCGCCACCATCATTGTGAATGAGCAAACTCCTGGAGAGTGCCTCCATTATGTTTAACCGTTGCCAATGGAGACACCTGAATGTTAATATACGTAGCTATTTAACTCGTTTGATTAACTTTATTATGTACAGGATGTATGAAGTGTATTTTCAAGTGTCTATGAATGAATGCTAAGGTTAGCTGGTTTCTAACTTTTGCCTTAAGTTGCAGTCTAGCTAACTACTAGCTAGCTGATAGCGCACTTTTTCCTTTGCAGTGTTGGCTTGGCATTTCATTGCCAATATAACGTCATATATAATCCAATGCTAGCTAACATTAGATATATTAAACTTACCTTAGCTTTTATTTATGACCTCGCAAAGTTCAGCGACCAAAGCATGCTGGAAGCAATGGAATTGAGTAATATAACTGCATCAGCATTGCCTTTGCTCTCCAGTGTAGCATCATTAGCTCCTATGTAAAACTGTCTTTGAAAATGTATACTTGCCTAAGACTATTAAATTACCTGCTATGCCTGGTGCCCTAACTAAAGGCCTAGCTAATGTCGTGTGCTGTAAGAGAGTCTCCTATAACCAGATCTCTTTTAGCTGTCTCAGCCAGGGCTTCACTATGGAGAGCAAGCCTGTTAGAAAGGTGAAGTGGAGAGGAGTGCCGCCTTGGCATTAGTTTTGGCTTTGCAGTTAGGCTATGGGTTCATCAGCCGTTCACCCCATTGTGAAAGGAAAAATTGCAAACAACAACAAAAAATATAGCGCTAAATTACTGACAGTCAGGCTGGTATAGTTTAAACATCAACACAGACAAGAAAAAAAGGGAATTGTGTTCTAAACCAGCGTTTCAGGGGTGCCGTCGGACGTCCTCAGGGGTGCCGCAGAAACGGTTGAGAAACACTGTTCTAAACCATACATTTCTCAAGATATGAGCCAAACATAAATGTAATACCAAAAACAACAACATATTTTTTTTTATGCACTACCTAGAGTTTGCTCTGTTTGACTTGTAGTTTTACTGTGCAGATACTTGTATGAAAGAAAAATGGAAACAATAATGAGTCCTTACAGAAAATATAGCTACAAACTCAGAAATTTAACAGGTTCCAAGCAGAATCACTGGTGGAATGGAAGGTGTTTTAATGGCTACAGCACGAGAAATGAGTTAGAATTGTCGGAAATGTAAAATAAATGTGGCTGTTTCAGTTGTAGTATCCCTATGATTTAAAAGTATTTGCGTCTATCTACTTCTGTATGTAACTTTGTTTAGTATTAACTCATTTGTAACTTTATTTTTTATTACCCTAAATTGTTTGTGTTTTTTACTTAATTTTTATGCACTGTATTTTCACAATGAGGTGGGGAAAAAGTTCACATGATTAATCTTAAGTTTTATTTTATTACTTCACAAAAACCTGCCATGTTAACAGGAGGGTTAACAGGAGACTTTTTATATTCACTGACCATATCTAGACTTCAGTCATTTTTTGGCATTTGTTCATAAGTTTGACCAGGTGCAGTAGGCTTAAATGACATGGTACCGAATGTTGGTACTGGAGCATATTTAATGAATAACTATAGGTATATGAGCAAGATATTATGCTGATACTGTGGTTAGTATTAGTATCGCTGTATGTTTAGTTGTTCGCGTATATTAACACGTATTCTACCACTGTTTTCATATAATATTTTGATGTCACTTTAAAAATGTAACACAAAGTCAGAATTTTCTTCTACTTGAGTGATGTGTGTGTGAGATTTTTCAGTCTGTTTGGTGCAATTCATTTTTTTTTGTTGTTTTTCATGATTTTATTCTGTCATACAGATATTTATTTGCTTATTACTTTGCCTGTACAGATCATGCTCCTGGCTCAGAGTCGGCGATGGAGGGAAGGCCTTTGCACCCGCAGCATAGAATACCGTCGCCTTGACCAGAACGTTGATGAGGCAATGCCTTCATTGAAGATGACTAACAATTATGTCTTTTAAAACAACCCCATGCCATATTATAATGTAAAGATATAGAGCTGGGTTTATTCGATTGTAAGTGCAAACTGATAATTTTTATTTAATGCACAGGATAGTTTTGTGTATTTAGATTAATCTAGAAACCTTGTTTATCCAGTTTGTGTTATCCAACGTCTCGTAGGCTCTCTGGTTTAATTCTCAGTTTTCTTGACAAGCAGTCAGATATTTCAGGAATAGGCACCTGCAAACATGTTTTTCCAAAGGTTTTGAGAGGGATTGGTTACTTATGAATTAATTAGTCTACTGTACATCAGTAATTGCAGTCATTTTTATTATGTAATATTTGTTTTATAGAACACAACAAAACAAACCTCTCTAGCTTTATTATACAGTCTTGGGGCTGGACCCGGTTATCTTTTTGTGACATCAAATGTATTTACTGGTACAGTTACCTAATCTGTAAATATGGTGTAGTGTTTAAGTAACTGGACAATGATTATTTTAACTTGCTCTCTATTCTGTTGGCCAGTACAGGGTAGGTATGGGTGACATAACAAATATTGTACACCGACTTCCCTGGACACACCGGCAGCAAACGTGCTTGAATATTCACAAAGTTTATAATAAAAAAATGATTTGCACTGCTTATTATCGCAAATCTCCTTATAAACTCAATGACATTACACCTTATTACCCAAGTTATTCAGTACGCTGTCTCAGATTTGACTTTTTTTTTTTTTATATATATATATATATAAGTAAAATAAGGGTACATGAGACCGTAGTAGCAAAAAATGTATTTTCCACAGGTTTGGGATTACCACTACCAAGGCAAGACAGAAGAGGCCAGTCGGTCTGATGGTGGTGCAACTCTTTAATTATTAAGTAATGTTAGTCCCAGGGACAAAACCATACTTCCTAATGATTCCTTGTCTTTTTCTGAGCAAATTTGTAGTTGAGACAATTTAGCTCTGTTCATCTAATTAGCTATGCAAAATCTACTATTGCAAACAAGTCCTTTTTTTTTTTTTTTAATAAACAAAATTGGTGTCAAAATATTGATGGGTCTCTGATCTACAATACAAGCTTGGTATATCCATCAGTTCAGGCAACTTCCAGTGCCCTCTGGAACGCCACTCAATTTGTCTACTTATTGTTATTGTTACTATAGTTCACACCAAATAGATCTGTTTTTTTGCACTATTTATTCCCACCCAAATTTAGGATAATTTGCCTAATATGTAAAACATTTACTCTTCTGGGTGACACTGGGTAAAGCAATTATGAGTCATTACTTAATCATAGGTGTGCACTATGGAGTCAAGCTTTGCTAACCACTTCAAAACAACCTTGTGTATGAGTAATTTTAAAAAAAATTCAGTAGCATTTGAACATGCAGGTAGTGTTAGTATTTTTAACACTGGAAGTTATCTAAAACACATTCTACCTCTGATTCTGACAATATCAAAAAGTTTGGGACAATGATTGGTTGTACGGAGCAAAGTTAAATTCAAACAGCTGTTTCTCAAAAACAGTAATTACAACTGAGCTGAAATTTGGTGTACTTTGTTGATTCTTTTAATGATGACCGTTACTGAAAAACTTGGCTGCCAACAGCTAATGTAATGAAGCATAAACAATATGTTGATCTCTGGTGTCGTGTGTGTGTGTGTGTGTGTGTGTGAGATTGTGCTTGTGCTTGAATATTAACTTTGAGGCCAGTTAGCCAACACAAACTTTTTACTTTTATAGAATGGTAACCTTAATGTCGATTTATTTGGCTTAGTTTGTGAATTTATTTTGGAAAAAAGTTTTATATAAACACACACAGACATACATAGACGCATACAGGAGATCAAAATTAGAGAACAACCTACAATTTCCTAAATGTCAAGGTAACTATTTAGTCCTATGTGGAAATTTTCCAAACAGGAGTAAAAGAGCAGTATTTTAACCATATGTCATGAGTTACATTCAGAGGCACAGGATAAGAAACTTAAATGAGAAATTTGAAAAAGAACACTGATCAAAATTAGAGAACACTTTCAGATCCCTCCCAGTTATTGGTGTTAATCTGGCAGCTGGTGCTGATTTCCTTCATTATCTGACCAGTAGCTAGGGTTCAGATACTTCAAACCCCTATATGTGTGTGTGTATGTGTATGCTGGGATTGCAAACAGAAAGGTAAATAATTTCTTGTTCTCCATAACTACCAGTTTAAATTAAAATCTGAACCAATAGCATAGCTGTATCCTTATTAGAATAGCTCAGTATGTGACATAATTGAGCTATTTGCTCAATCATCTCCAAACTCTTTTCCTGTTATATTTAAGCCTGTACTTAATCAGGAAATCATGCAGTAGCATACTAGGCAGCCAGCAATATAGTGGCTCTGAAGGTCACATTTTAGGCTAGTTATAAAGGCTAGTTCATAGTGATAAAATGCATTCCATAATGCTGTTGCAATATCTGTCAGTTTTTAGTCCAAATATTTTTACATTTGAGAAATAATTTCAGGAAAACAAAGAAGCTGCTTATTTAAGTTTAGTTTCTTGAAATCGTTATAACTGAGTGGACTTGCACGTTCCCAGCCTTACCCAACTTGGACGACGGTACTTTGGTATGCATTCTTGTCTGCTTGCAGACACTTAGAAGAAACCGCAATGTCCAGTTATACCAACTGATCGTGTCCTGTAACAGCCTGAGGAGACTGCAACCAAGTTATCTTCAAATAATTACCGTAATACATTTTGGTAAACGCCAAATTCTTCTAAGATGCAATTGTAAAGTGGTATGTGGTTGTTGTTTTTTTTTTGTATTGTTTTTTTTAATAAGATTCCATTGTACAGTCTCTGAATATT
>JAQLOM010171805.1:0-11220 GCA_030068315.1 Chrysichthys thysi | reverse complement strand
CTAATGACACAGACTTTAAAGAGACTCGCTCAGTCACACCAAGGTGCGAAGCTTTAGACTGCATTCCCCGCGCTATTTCCAAGCCTTGATTATTGTCTCTTCATGCTCCCTGGTTTTTGACCCTTTTTCTATCCATTTGGTTTTTGTGATTATAGCCTTTACCCTTGTTGCGTTGTTTGCCGTTCGAATATTCCCTTGAGCGTTTTGACCACCTGTTTTTAGTATGGATCTTACTTCGGTCTCCCACCTGCACATGTATCCGCCCACACCCTACATTCCTGACAGTACGCGTGGAGAAATGAGTCCCGTGGCACGTCTCTCAGCGGAAACAAAGGGTAACGCTTCAGTCTCAGCCTCGCATTCGCTATGATAGTGCATGGTTTGTTGGTGATGGTGCTTTTTTTTTATTGAAAATATCAGGTAATACACTGTACTTTATATCACTTTGGTAGCCACTGTTCATCAAAAAGTTATGCAATAGTTGTACAAATGTTACAACCTAAAAGCTTGCGATTTACAAACAAATTAACGAATACAGAGTAAGAATAAACAAACACTTTAAAAATGACTGTCTTGATAAACGTGCTTAGATGTGTTTGGTATGTTCTCGTCTTGTTTTATCCTGCTCGTTGTGTTTAAATGCTAAAAAACAAAACAAAACAAAACATATTTAGGTGTAATTTTTTGGGTCCGGGAACCAAATAATTGGTAGTCCATTATTTCTTACAGGGAAAATTTGCTCGGAACTCAAACTTTTTAGGATTTGAGCCCGCATTCTGAATAGATTAAGTTCGAGTTCTGAGCTACCGCCGTACCTGTAATTTTTTTGGCCATTTTGGCCCAGACAGGAAAGTGTTAAAGGGAAGTTAACAAGTGTTATAACAAGGACTTCGGCCTTTTAATAACTTGTCTGTGTGTAAACCGAATAAACAGGTTCATGCAAAGCCGTTTGAGGTGCATGTCAGCTAAATTACCATGAAAAGCAGTTTGAAGTGCCAGGTTTTTTCCCCTGAGTTTGTTTTTTCCCCCCATCCAGTCTTTGCCACAAGGGTGTAGAGGCGTCCGGTGTAATCTGCACCTGAATAACGCTCCGATCAGCTTCTTTTCCAAAAATAGAATGATAAATCAACGTAGCCCAGTCTCAAGCTATCCTGGTTTAACCCTCATTTCAGCTGCATCACGTCATTTTTCAAGAAATAAAACAACGGTAACAGCGAATATGCTTTGAGAGGGCCACCACACCACACCACACCACCTCCACATCCATTATTTTCCTCCAAACGGCACTGCAGGTGGGTAAATGCATTTCACATAGTTAAACAAAGCTGAGCTATATACATTCCTGCACTTTTCCCTTGTTCTTTTCTCACTGGTTGGTAGGTGCTTACCTCTTTTTTCTTTTGACAAATATGTTTAATGTAACAAAGTAAAGAAGAAAATAATAAATTTCACCCAGGCTGTACAGAATAATGATAACAGATGGCCAAGCAACCTGTGGAAAGAAGATAAATATCCCTTACGTGTATAAAATTTGAAAATAAAAACACCTTTTTTTTTTTCGGTTCTTAATGAATTCCCGTACCAGTAATGATACTCACATCTGAAAAAGGTTTTCCTTTCAAAAAGTGCTTTTGTAGACAAACAAGAACCATCAGCACCAGCAATGACCAGAGGTGCTTATACACAAATGATCTCCCTGACGGCGGAAACTTCAGAGAGGTAATTTATTAAATGCCAAAATGTATAAATGATGACTGATATCAGACTTATGTTCAGGGAGGGCCATGGTCAGCGAGACATGGCGTCTGAAGTGCATCAATATTTAAGCAAAGATCGTGCGAAGAATACAAATAAGTCGATGCATTATTCAGCATGTGTACGGAACTGACCTCAGAATACAGCCCTGAGGATGTACGCCATCGAAGCATCGTATAACAGTCCTCTCAGACGTTAGGGTCTCCATCGGGACTGAGAAGAAGGCCAAACAAGACCATGTTAAGGATTTCTGTTGTATCTGGTGACCCCAGACCGCTCTAGAACAAGGAGGAAATGTACATGCTTATCAATATTCAGCAAAATCCAAATGATTTTTAAAAAATTTTTTGTACAAGTTGATGTATATGTTTTGTTTCAGGCAAAAAGGGGGTCTGAGGGTTGAATAACTATTGTGTATTAAGCTAGGAACGTAAAATAAACCCGGTCGGGGAAATTGGATAACAGAGCTCCAAAGGCTTTGGCCATCTATGATGCTTGTGAGGTCAAGGTCACAGGGAATTCAGAGACAAACCTGGGAACACTCTGCGGTGGTCACGGTGGGAGAATTCCCCTGGTTACGTCACTATTAGTAAGGTACCATGCGCACATAGGTCCTCCTCGAGAAAAGGCGCAGTGTGTACGGCGGTTTATTGAAACAAAACCGGATCCTCAGCCTCGGCGAAACTACAGGATTAAGGATGGAGGACGTCCGTCAATTCGTACACGGAGCAAGGAATTTCTGGAGACAGGGACGGTGTTGGATAAAGTGGACGAGGAAAACGATCTGAGGGAAACACGGATCTTGATGTGGTTCGGGCGACTAATGGTGTCCGTGTACAGGTGCATTAAATGATGCAAAAAAACTTCAATATGTACTCTTCATTGTGTGCTCAGATTCCGATGAGAAAGCCACGATAAATTTCGACCTGAATTGAATCGAATGTCTTTATTGTCATTACACTGAGCACGATACTACGAAATTTAAAATGCCTCTCCAAGATACTCCCAGCACTCACACACACACACACACACACACACACACACATTCTTATGTATGCATAAATAAAAAAGCTGCCTACATTATAAAATATTATTTAAAAAAACCCAAACAAACTCTAATTGAGGTAATAAAAATTAAAGTGCATTTCAGTGAATTCAGGCTGTTAAGATGATGAAAGTGTGGGCAATGAAATAAAAAGCCGAGAATTAAGTTCTTGGACAGCTGGGGGGTGAAACCTGTTCCTTTGTCTTGTGGGGCGACACTTCAGGGCCCTGTAGTGCCTTCCTGAGGGCTGAGTATTGTCGCTGATAATTCTGCAGGCCTTACTGTGGAAAATATTTAAAATTCACAGGTAGGCATCGTTGGCAGACCAGCGTATGACGTTCGTGGAAATACGCTGGCAACACCCAGAATTACGTGGACGACGCCCCAGATCACTCGCCCCACAAGACGCCTCACTCCCTCCCACAAGTCACGGAGTTCCCTTGTAGCTAATAGCCATATTAAAGTACGGTGGTACCCCGCAGAACGAACAAGCCGCTGGAACGGATTGCGGGAGTTCGTTGTCCGAAACACAATTTCCCACAGACTTCTACGGGAAATCGCATCATCCGTTCCAGGTCACCGCGAAAAATTTTCACGTGCAGTTCGTTGTGTGAAACGCGCTCGTTCTGCGCGTTTGTGGTGGAGTCCGTTATGCGGAACGTTCGTTCTG
Source organism: Chrysichthys thysi (assembly GCA_030068315.1). NCBI lineage: Eukaryota > Metazoa > Chordata > Actinopteri > Siluriformes > Claroteidae > Chrysichthys > Chrysichthys thysi. Next base: position 7,750 of record JAQLOM010171805.1, on the reverse strand, counting down.
TAGGGCGTTCGTTATTAAGAGGGGTACCAGTGTATAGAATTCGAGGTAATTGAGAATAAGGGTCAATAGGTCAAACATGGATAGCGTATAGCCTGAAGAACGTCAACAGGATTCACAGAAATAAGGGTTGGGGTACATGATGTCCTCACAAAGCTCTTGACCTCAGCACAATCAGCAATAAGGTAAAAGTTATACCTTACACATGCAGTGGGTCTGCAGGGGAGGGGGCATGGTACTGTATATCAGGAAGTGGTGTTTGTCACAGAGTCAGTCTGTTTTTTTTTGTCTATCTATGTGTGTGAATGAATTACGATATTTACCTTGAACTGATTAAACATCCGAAAAGACTTTTTGTGTGGATTTGACTTTCCACAACAGCTTCAAGAGCTAATTTGAATTCAAAAGCATGTCTCCTACAGGAAAAGACTCCTGGGTAGGCTAGGCTAAGCGGGGCTAAGCTGGGCTGAGATACCTAAGCTAGGCTAAGTGGTTGAACACCGTGGTTCGACCCATGATATTTTGCGACTTATGACGGGTGTGGCGGAACGCATCTCCATCGGAACTTGAGGACAACCCGTACTCTTACCGTTCTTCATTATGAAAGGGGCAAAAAGTTTTACAGTGCTCAATTTAAAAACCAACGCTTGGTCATTTCTGAGATCAGGAGATCTCTTCAGGAGCATGACAGGCCTCAAGATACGGATCGCTGAACAAATGCCCTATAAAATGAGGAATCGACTCAAACCAATGTCAGCTACCGGAACATGGACGGCGTCATATCTGGTCGATACAGGAGGACAAATAAGTTTAACCTTCTGTTGACCACAAGCAGAACGCAAGAAACATGCAGATGTTCGGACAGCGGGTCAGTTTTGTGCAGAAAAAAAATCGTGACGGGGAAAAAAAACCCCGCAAGATATTTATAGTTCTCCAATTAACAGACAGATTCATCGTCATCCTGTCATGGAGTCCCTCTGTTTGTCGGCAGGAGAAAAACAAGTAACAGCTGCGAGTAACAGTGCAGCGGTGCACAACACCAATAGTGCCGTATGAAACCTGTGAAGAAGTCATGACTGATAAACAAGTAGTGAGGATCTTAATTGTCATTTCTTCTTTAAAAAAAAAAAAAGGTTGTTTTTCAGATCAAGACATGAACTTCCATGCCACATGGGGTCATTTTCACAGCTGGAGAATTAACTTACGTTCCAAAGATATGTCCATGGTCATCTCGGGAACGGTCTGTTTTACCCCTCTTACCTGCCAGCGGTGGAGGTTCAACTCCTGGACCCCTTTTGGTGAACAAATACATACACAAGTGTCGAGCCCTTTATCCTGGGCGTGATATTTGAGCTCTACCATGGCTAACTGGCCCCAAAACCGACTACTGAGCTAGCATGACATCTGTCTAAGGTGAATTATGGGCCACCAGGTGAGGTGCAGGTCATCAAAATGGCCGAAAGACTTATTGATCCTCATGAACGCTTCTGAAAGTCATGCAATTCCAGGAGATCTATGCTGCAGATACCTGGAGACTCGCCACTTACCTCTCCAGATCTTATAGTGGACATAAAACACACCCCTTAGACATTGCACACCCCTGTGAGAAATTGAACATCAGTAAAAATTCTGTCTCACCACTCACCAGCAGAGGGAGCTAAGCACACAAATAATTCTCTCCTAAAACACACTGATTTCCAGCTATCAAAAAGGGACATACATTGAAACAGATAGGACATTTCTCGATTTGAACTTGATCCTGTGGCTGTTTCCTTCCTCCCAGAGCTTGTAAACATCCATTCATGTGATCAGTATCCTGCTTGAATTACTGCATGACCCAGTTTCCTTTAATGACCTACGTCCAGATTAGATTTTTGAAGTTTTCCTGTAGTAAAGGCGTCCGGACACCAAAGGAGATGCGGTTTATTCGAATATTTATGCACCCAAATAAATAAATAAATAAATAAATAAATGCACGGGATGTGGTGTACAAGTGCATATATTTGAATATCCAAAAAAAGACATATGCTAATCTTGTTGCTTAGAAAGTAATCTATAGACTTTAGATTGGCTTTTAGTAATGCGTTCCTCGCTGGCTGCCCTCCTGGCTCTGTATTTAAAGCTTAATCAGGGAAAAATATTCCGAACACATTAACCCAGTTTTATTGAAGCTCCACGCAAAGTCTCTCAAAGTCCTGCTTCTGAAAATTTCCACTTCTGAACAGGTTTATTCTAGTGCATCTTAAGTAGTACTGCCCATCCTGAGCGTTTCATTCAACTGAGGCGGGATTAGTGTTAATTCTGAGGCTCGCTCGCAGCTCAGCAGGTGGAACAGGCTTTTTTTTTATAATCTTAGGGGCTTTTCTTCAGAGAACACTGTTTCATCAGAAATGCTTTGTGGGTGCTTTTAATTTTTTGAACCTTGCTTCTAAAAATCCTCGTATACCTTGACCTATTCAGACTCCCTTTCATATTTTGTAGAAATTCTCACAGGTGCAGAATCAATTCATGAGTGATCTTTGGAGAGATCATTTTTTAGAGAGCCAGGGTGGTAATTTGCGGACATCTTGGGAAGGACCACACATCTGAATTCTCCTTTATTCATCCTTTGGGAATTCCAGAAGAAAAGAAATCAACTCTTCCCTTGTATCTCTCATGTGCGAAGATCCTTCTTCCATCTCACTGGCTGGTACGCGTGAATCCAGAGAATAGTTCAGTATGACCTCCTCCTCTTCCTTGCAGGCAAAGACGGCATGGTCTGCCAGGAGCTCATGGCCACTCAGGGCCGTGGACATGGACACCAGGGTTAAAAGCAGCCCAGACATGTTCACATCCATGCATGTCCAGAAGCACAATGGAATACAACGTCTAAACCATTTCAGATAATAATCTCAAGATCTCCGTCAATTTTTGGAAAGATTATTGCAGCAGATAAATTGAGTCCCATTAGTACTGATTTGGGTTCTTCTGGTCACTTGAATATTGTATCATTATGAATATTTAAGTGGAAAAAACCCTTATCTCAACATCCTACAGCTGAAACAAACGCAAAAAAAAAAAAAAAACTCTGACAAATACTTCTGCCTTGTTGTCAATTACACCACTTTCATTTCAACTCATAGATTTTCAACATACCTGGGTTTTTATATAAAAAAGAACTCATGTTATGCAATGAGGGCGGCACGGTGGTGTGGTGTGGTGTGGTGTGGTGGTTAGCCCTGTCACCTCTCAGCAAGAAGAGCCTGGGTTCGAGCCCCTGGCTCGTCCCGGGCGCCTCTCTGTGTGGCGTTTACATGTTCTCCCCGTGTCCGTGTGGGTTTCCTCCAGGTACTCCGGTTTCCTCCCACAGTCCAAAGACATGCACAGAGGATTAGGCTAATTGGCGACTCTAAATTGCCCGTAGGTCTGAATGTGAGTGTGCATGATTGTCCGAAACCCTTGGATTCAGTAATAACTTATTACAGTCAGATACAGCTGTGTGTGGAAATGCTTCACTATTGAGAATGACCAGACTGGTACAAGCTAATAGAAAGGCTACGCTAACAAAAATAGCCACTCTTTACAACCATGGTGAGCAGAAAAGCATCTCAAAACAAACAAAAACGAAAAGCAGATCGAGTAAGCACGCGTTGCCCAACCAAATTACAATTGAGAAGCACAGAAAATATAAATGTACATTTTTTTTGTGGTTTTTGGATTGAACAAAAGGTTGTTGAGAATGTTTACTGTTTAAAGGAAACATGACATGAACGGCAGGGTCTGCTGTAAAGCAGGCCTTGTACCGGTCTGTCGTGGTAAAAAGAGCGCTGAGCAAAAAGGCAAAGCTCTCGATTTACTGGTCGATCTACATTCCGACCCTCGCCTGTGGTCACAAGCTCTGGGAAGTGACCGAAAGAACAAGACTGTGGTTACAATTGGCTGAAATGAGTTTCCATCTCAGCGTGGCGGAAGCTCTTCCTTAGAGATATGGCGAGAAGCCTCGGAGTAGAGCCGGTGCTCCTTTGCATTGAGAGGAACCAATTGAGGAGGCTTGGGTATCTGAAAAAAATGCCTCCTGAACGCCTCACTGGAGTATTTTTTCGTGCATGTCCAACCGAGAGGAGACCCCAGGATAGACCTAGGACATGCTGGAGAGGCCCAAAATGTTCCAGGATTGGGGGGTGGGTGGGTTAAAGGGTTGTTTTCCCAGGGCGGGCCCAGGTGAGTCCAGGGGCGGGCACAGCACCCTAAAGCCCGCCCCTGGCGCCGGGCCTGCAGACCCCTAGCACAAAATAGGGATAACGCAGCACTTGAACCTCGGCTGTAAGTTGCAAACTGAACTCAACTCTAGCCAACTCCGAACTGCAATCTGCTCACACTCCTTCCTCCTTCCTCTCATATGCAATTGATTAATGCCTGAAGATAAACTCTGCGCAGAACAGACCCTGCTCTCCCATGAGGAAATCATTTATTTAAAGACCTCCTCCTCCTCCTCCTGCTCAGCCCTATCCCATGGGCAGTAACAGTGGGTACAGAACAGTCTTTCCTCCTGGCAGTGTGAAATCTGACTCGTCATCGTCGTGACAGAAGGGCTGAGATCCAGACACCACATGATATTATCATCAAGTCTGTTGGAAGAAATGGCGGCTCCAATAATTAATTCTTCACGGATTATGGAATCCAGAGTGATCTTTAGTGACGACCACAAGACAAAAGTGAGCCCAAAACTCAAACTGCAAAAAGCCAGTATGGCCATTTTACGCTAAATTCTGAACATTGAGTCATTTCAATTCAGGATATATCCTTTACCTACACGTCCATGGTCCTCCCCTGTATTGATGACTCCCACACCACAAGAAGGCTGTATCACCAGAATATACGCTCACTTCCGTCCTCTGATGTCTCAGCTGAGCCTCATTACTGCCTCATGGACTCACTGTAGCCCTTGTTTTTAATAGCTCAGTGCAAAGTCTGATCTCCTTTCTAATTGCAGGTTAAAACGTCTACGTTTTCAGCTGCGTTCATTTTCCACGTATGGTTTGATCCATCAGATATCATTCTCAGGGGCGGCTCGGTGGCTAAGTGGTTAGCACTGTCACCTCACAGCAAGCAGGTCCTGGGCTTGAACCCTGGGGTCGACACGGGCACCTTTCTGTGTGGAGTTTGCCTGTTGTCCGTGTGGGTTTCCTCCGGGTACTCCGGTTTCCTCCCACAGTCCAAGGACATGCACAGAGGGGATTAGGCTAATTGGCGACTCTAAATTGGGCGTGAGCGTGAACGGTTGTCTGTCTCCGTGGGCCGCCCTGCTGTGGATTGGCGACCTGCCCAGGGTGTAACCCCGCCTCTCGCCCGAAGTCACCTGGCATTGGCCCCAGCTACCCCCCCCTCCAGCAGAAGATGAATAAAGATGGATATTATTCTCGTACAGTCCTGGATATTATGTTGAAACGCTCCTTTTTCTCATACGTTATTACATGCATCACTAAAAGAGAAAAAAATGAAAAAGCGTCAGTGTTCGTGTGTTCTTCGGGGACGATTTTTTAATTAATTTATTTTTTTGTTTTCTCCCCTCTCGAAAAACCATTACCAAATACTCACCTTCTTAAGAACGATTAAAAGGAAGTGTACGTCTAGGTATGTCCATCCCGGGCGCAGAGCGAAAGGAATGAACAGACTTGCTCTCTTTTCTCATTAGGCTTCCTGATCCTTAAGAGGCTTAAGGGAGCTTGGAGACAGACACGTAAAGAGTCAGTTGGCCGTATTTAAACATTAATGCGCTACGTCGGATAAACTGCAGGTGTGCGGGGATTAAAAACGTGTCGAGTCCACAAATCCACACACCAAGTCCCATTTTGGTTAGGTTTTGGTGCACATCTCGCACTCTTTCTCTCTCACTCACTCTCTCTTTCTTTCTCAGCATTTAAACCAAGGTTTAATGAAATACGTTATCATCGGGAATAGTTTCGAACAGATTCGTCAGACTAACACTTACAAAAAGCCGTGCATTCTCGGATTTATCTTCTATGCAATCCTCCAGTGGATACATGTATTCGCAACTGACCATGGAGAGAAGTAAACACTGCCCCCCGCTTGAAGACCTTCTGGCGCAGGCTGCTGATGTGATGGTATGTGACGGCCTGCATCCTCGAGCCTGAACTCAGGTCACCACATAGGTATGGAGGCATCTGTTGGTAATACCAAATACACCAATCAGCTCTCTGCTCATGTTTTCCATTCATGGTTACAGATTACAGAGGCTTCAAGGGCACGTATGTGGCCATATGGAGGTTTTTGTCCAGTTTTAGTCCTTGTATCTGGAAGCATTTTTGTGTTTCCACGAGAGCTTTTTTTTGGAAATCAGATTTACCAGGAACTTTCTGATGATTTTTCCAAACTAATCAAAAAAGAAAACCCCGTGAAGCTTAGAAATACTCTGTAGATCCAGTACGGCATTACACGTCTGTCTACACACATGTCCCTGTCTTCCACCCAGCGCCTCCCTTGCGAGAGTCAATATCAGATTTGATTTTATGCTTTCATTTCACAAAACATTGCCCTGGCAATCGAAATATTCCAGAATGTAATCTCCTAGCTGACTGAACACTAAGTATTGATGTACGAACCGTCGACTGAATGGTTCGGATCAAATATCTTAGAGCAGGTATGGCAGAAAATCAGTTTAAAGTTCTGGTCGTCTAATATCGCGCCGTGTAAAATGAAAACACTTCATTTTTCAATATCTAAATTTCATGCTTTTTTTTTTTTAACGTGTCCTGAATGGTAACGAATGGAACATTCAATTTCCAGACAAATAGAGTTTTATTCCTTGGTGTTCCTTGTGACGTTCTTGCTCAGAACAGGAACATCTCCAATCGACAGGTAACTCTGCACACGCTCGACAAGAATATTAAAATAAATAAATAAATAAATAAATAAATAAATAAAAATATGGTCCTGGGAACCCACGATGCATAAACTCGCATGATGACTGTAAAAAAAATAAACAAGCGCCACCTTTTTAAAAAATGTCATCATCCAATGATTCTTTTTTTTTTTTTTTTGTTAAAAACAAACAACTCATTTAGAAATCGTTTATTGCATTCAGCGTACAATGAGCTGCAGACGACCTGTTGCTATGGAAACGATAATGTAATTAGAGCGAGTGGATTCATGTAAAACTGTCATCTGCAGCTGCAATATTGTCAGAGTTCCTGTTTGAGAAATTTAAACCAACACCTTCTGGGCAATCAGAATTGGAAATTTAACAGCATTATGTCGCGTAGCGGAGTTTATTCTAATATTTTGCAAACAAAGTGTTTTTGATTCAAAAGATTGTACAGAACTCGATAACGGAAAGCAAAATCGGGAATTTGCAGGGTTACAAAACAGTCCCATAAACAAACAAACAAACAAACAAAAGCAAAAGCCAAAAAGCAAAAAAACCCCAAAATAAACAACCTTATTTAGGCCACGCCCACTCTGAGTTTAAATCCTAAAACAGATATGAATATTTTTGAAACACTAAACAGATACGTCTTACACTCCTAGTGTGATTTATTATTATTATTATTATTATTATTATTTTCCTGAATGACTTTTTATTTTACAGTCCCGTGAAAAAGTATTTGCCCCCATTCCTGAGTTCCTCTATTTGTTGTTTAGGTGTACAGTGGAACCTCTGATCACGAACGCTTCCGAACACGAACAAATCGGTTTCCAACCCAAAAAATTCGCCAAGATTTTGCACTTGGTCACGACCACATAATCAGGTGCC
>JAQLOM010171744.1:0-11225 GCA_030068315.1 Chrysichthys thysi | reverse complement strand
CACCCCCACACACACACACACACACACACACACACACACACACACACACACACACACACACACACACACACATAAAGTCCAGCCCCAGGGCCACTTCTCTCTGAATGACAGGTTGCAATTTCTCATTTGACCTGATGGTGGCAGCAGACAGTGTTAAAATGCAAGAGCAGGAGTCGTTTTTTTTCTCTACACCTGCAAGTTAAAGGTGCACTATCTAGGATCTACTGGCTCTAGTGGTGAGGAGGCAGATTTGCAACCAACTAAATGCTCTCTTCTCACCCCTGCCTTTCTAGGTGCATATTGGATGATGCAGTGGGAATTAGGTATCACAGCATACACTCCAAGTGCTTCCAACATGATGTCATCATTAATCAGTGCTTTGAGGAGCCAGTAAACTGATGACACTACTTTAAATAGATATTTAGAAATTATAGTCATTCTTTAGTCTGTAAAAGTACAGGTCATAACTTTCATATTAGCGCAGAGTGTTCCATGTTGTGGTAGCATATTACTTCTAGTGAATATTATTGCTACTTGTTTCGCGTTATGTTTTTTTGCTAAAGTTAGCAGACTACATTTGTTTTTGGTTTTTTGTTGTTGTTTTTTTTTTGCTCTGTTTGAAGAGTCAAATATTGCATATATCTCCTAGTAAGAGGAAGAGGTGGTGAAGTGGTCAGGGAGCTAACTGAGCTAATGCTGCCCAAGAAGAAAAGAAAACAGTGGACGCCTCCCAAAGGGAGCAAAGACAGGTAACAGAGGTTTGTATTTATAAAAGAAATTTTATTATACTGGTCTGCGTGATATGAACAATATCAACACAACAGAAAGTGATTTTTACATAGCAGCTCTGTGCTTGACCTGTAGCAGTGTTGATCATGCATTCAAAAGTCCTTAATTAAAGTAGTCAGTGTTATTTTCCTGAAAAGGACAAACCACAAATTGATTAATACTGTATCATCTTTTTTGCCACTGCAACTACAGCTGTCGGCCGAAAGCCTGCTACAGTTCTTCCACGATATTGGAGCTCTAAAATAATATTTTGGTGGTTAGCCCTTGGGTAATTTGATCTGGCCTAATCTGGCCCCTTATGAAACTGTGCAATATACAGGAAATCAACCCAAGGAAGAACATGAGAAACTCTGCACAGAAAGTAGGCTAACCCAAAGGCCCTGGAGCTGTGAGGCAGCTGTGTTACCCATTGCACCTCACATAAAAGCATTCATATGAAACCAAGAAAACCTACATTTGAATTTAAAGTTTGACTTGCAGTTTACAATCTAAAAATTGTAGTGCTTTTTATGATTATAAATGGTTTAAAGGGGCAGATTGTAAATTTTATAGCCTTCTGATGCAATGCATGGCTCACTCTTTTAAAGGTATGTTTCACATGACCTGACTAGTACAGGCTCTAGAACACTTTTAAATGCTGAACACTTAATCATTTTTGCTTGGAATAATAGTAATCACTAGCAATAATTTGCTAACAGGTCCTACATTTTATTGATTACTTGAAAATTAGATGTCACCAAATTTATGGATTTATGGATTGAATTTTGTGCTTCAGTACCACCTACTGTATGATGCTTATAAGAAACCAGAGAATAACAATCATTTGAAATAATGGTTTAAAATGCTTTAGACTTTATTCAATTTATTCCAAGGTTATAAGTATTTCAAAATGAGTAGTTTGAGTAATTTCTGAGTGTAACTGTAATGTCCTCCTGAGACAGTATTATGGTAAAGAGGGAAAGTTCCTTTCCAGTTGACCATCTGTGCACTGGTGATCTTCCCACAAGGAGCTGCACGCCACACGCATCGGGTTTGTCCTTTCCACAGGGCGGGTTTCAAGACAAACTGTCATAAATCCATGGGATGACACCACTGACACCCAGCAGGCCGCAGGAGAGGATTGGGAATGGAAAGGGAAATGGCTGTCTAAGAGGACATCTAGCTCAAGGTGAAATTAAATGCAGGGTTTATAGATGTTCCAGGACATCGTTTTCTATTTTCTGGAAAACACAGACAGATGAAGAGTTATAAAACTTTAATTTTAAATATCACCACAACAATTCTCGCCCATGTGTTCATCGCAAATACCACTATGATCATACTGTACTGAAAAATGACTGCATGCTATTCAGAGTTTCAGGAAGCAGAACTAAGACTGGCTTCTCTAATAAAAACTTCCGCAATGCTGTCTACATCTTGGTCCAAAATAAGGAACATGAGTAGATATCTGTCCTCATGTCTCCTTCTTGATAACACAAACACTGCCTATCTAATCAGCTTCTTCCCAAATAGGGCCCTGAAGTAGTGATCATATTTTGAAGTGTCCTTGATGACAGTGCTGTTTGCTAAATACTACAATGCAGCCAGCACATGCTTCATTAAGACGACTTAATCTCACATCTGGATAAAACATAAATCAGAAAACTTCCTATAATGCAAAAGAGACATACACAAACTACTTATTCAGTAACATTAGCCAAGCTAACTGGCTACATAAACATGCAACAAATGTAACCAGCTAAGTAGTTATCATTGTTAATGTTACCTGTCCAACAGTAGTTATTTAATTTTATTGGCTAGCCAGGGTCACGAACAAACTAGCTTACATTAGTAAAGGTATAATGTACATAAAACCAAATGTTAAAAACCTAGCTAACTTTAGGCTAACTACTCACTCACTCAATCCCAATCCCATCTGGCTTCATGCTAGAAGCAGGGTACACTCTGGGCAGGTCGACAATACACCACAGGGCCAACAGGCAGAAACAGATAACCATTCACACCTACAGGCACTTTAGAGTAGCCACTTAGCATAATCCCCTCTGTGCATGTCTTTGGACTGTGGGAGGAAACCAGAGTACCCAGAGGAAACCCACACAGACACAGGGAGAACCCTGTGGACCCTGTGGATCAAACCCAGAACCTTCTTGCAGTGAAACAACAGTGCTAACCACTACACCACCATGGCACCTAGGTTAAGTACTATATTTTGTAAATTCGTTGCTAATTTCACTAGCCAATAGTCGCCCTTGTACGCCCCGATAGGTAGCTATCATTTGCTGGAAGTTGCATCACCTGAACTCAGAGTGAAATAGATTTCTATTTTTGCTTGAATGCAAATAGCGTCTGTCTCAAAGTTTTGTGAATGTAGTGCAGAAAGTGAGAATATATTTTCTACTTACAATTGGATCTATCAGTGGCGAGTATCGCTTCACAACCTGGCCTTGTCGGTCAATGAGGAACTGCACAAATCACACATCGGACTTCAATGTTAAATATTCTTCTGATCCAAAAGAGCATTTAAGGTAAGAAGCCACAAATAAATTTAACAGACAACAGTTATTCAGTTTAAACTTGAAGAACTTATTCAAGAACTTCAGTTATAGTTCTGTGGTTTATATTCGGTCTAAACTCTAAAGCCTGCTGTACGCGAAATTCCCAGGAAATCAGCATGTTCTAAAATACTCGCCCTATATAAAATACTCATAACAACCCTTCTCGTACCAATATCCATATCACTACTAAACTAGCAGAGATCACATTTTTTCCTATTCTGATGTTTGATGTGATCTTATTAACTGATGCTATTGCCCTGTATCTACATCATTTGATGCTTTGCGTTGCTGCCAGATGACTGGCTGCATGAATACAGTTACAAATCCTAATAACAATCATAATTTGAGAAGTCTCTTTGTCATATCCTTCTAAACACTTAATAGTACAATGTCAAATGCAGATCAGCCAGAAACTGAGATATTTTTTTATCCTTAATATAAAACAAAAAAACAAACAAACAAAAAAAAAAAACCACCACACATTTTGAGTGGGAGAATTTTTTTCCCCTCACAAGTGTGCTTGTAAATTTTATAAAAGAAATAACCTTTATAATTCTATATAAACCATATATACAGTAGAGTGGAAGAGGCATTACATAGCTATGTTATTATAGACATTATAGGTTAAATCGATCATTTCTACCTGTAGTGTTTTGCCTAATCACAAAATATGTCACAATTGTCAATGAAAGGAGTCTTGCGAGACACAACAGAGCATAGCAGTTGTACTGTCCCGTAAATTAATCAAATCAAACAGGCACATACCTTGGTGAAATTCCACTTGATTCCACTGGGAAAACACAAAAGACACATTTTAGCCACCAGGTTTATGTTGCAGACATTATACAGTGCCACTGTGGAAGTGAAGAACAAAGTTTGTCTCAGTATTTACTCCATGATGTAGTGAAGAGGACTGTAATGACTATTCACACTGAAATCGTTATTACTGACTTTCCATGCAATGGTGAGAATCAACTAAGTGAACTATTGCAAGTAACATAATCTTACAAAGCTAGATTATAATGTGTTGTGCACATTGTCAGTGCTAACAAGAGTTACTTTCCTCCAGTTGTCTAAGTCTTTGCTTTGGTGCGCTCATGTACTAAAGGTACTCATGTGACATGCAGCCTGGTGTTGTTTATGCTGTAGTTCTTTCATGGTCATGACCTTTCTTTTTTAATCTGCTGCATAGTGATTATTTATTAGTCTATATACTTAAACTCATTTCTTTTCCTTGTTTATCATGTTCTACTTATCCAGCCAACTCATACATGGTTCCTGCTTATGTTTCTTTTTCATTTTCTCCGAATTACAGGAATCAAACATACAGCTAATCTAAGTTTCTAACCTAGAAACTTTGGTGATTTCACCTGAATTTTCAGATGAAAAAAACAAACAAAACAAAAACAAAAATGCCGGTCTTTGTTAACGAACCAAGGGACAAAATAAAGCAATAAACACAGGGTCATAAACTCAACTACAAAATGTGTTACTGGTGAAAATTCTTCATTTGCAAAGTAAAATTTTACAGTATAACCATGTCTCTATGTGAAATAAAACCCCAACAACTGTCCACCCACTTCTCTATGTATCTCTCTTTGCATCTATATGGAAAATAAATGGATTTGCTTTTACGATTAGGCCTGAAGAGTGCTGACTTACTTTCCTAGGAACCCATGGCCATTGGGTTGCTCCTTCAACCACTTCCACAGGTCATGAGCTTCTGGACCATTTACATTGATCTTGCTGAATAAGTCAAATTGCACATTGTAGGATTTGGCATATCCTTTGATCTCTGCATTGGTGCCAGGTTCCTGATTAATAGAGAACAAAAAACAGTCACTACAATCTAAGCAAATAATTAGCATTATTATTTCTTGCACTCATATATGTACTGTATAGTCCACATTTTATGATTTTACTTGTTTTCTTATTATTTGCTCCTGGGGCTTAAACACTACAAAATTAAGAATGACAATTTGAAGCATGTATAAAATCATCATACCTGGTTGCCAAACTGATTGCACGGGAAAGCCAGGATGGATAAACCTCTCTCAGCGTACTTGGCGTGCATCTGTACAAACTGAGAGTAGTTTACCGGGGCCTTGGCTCATTTGGTAGCAACATTGGTGATGATAACCACTTGGCCTCTGTAGAAGAAATGAATAAAAGCAACAAAGAGGTATGTTTCATCTTTCAATTGCACTTACTGATGATATCTCCATATTTAATACAGAACTCTTAAAGGTCTGGACAGGGGTGAAGTAGTGAGCAAATTATACTGAAAGTATAACAAATGTGTTTTAAATAGTTTGGGGTTTAATGCTAATCATAGCTTTAAACTGTTAAAATGTAAAAGTTACATTTTTTACTCATGAAATTAAATGTTTCAAGAAATGTCATGCTTTCATCTTTAATTAAGCTAGAAGACTGTTAGAAAACTGAACATCAGCTATGCAGCTTTGCTTGAAAACATCACTCAGTTTCTGTAAATTTGCATATATTACTTCGTCACCTACCTGTATTTTTCCAGAGACACTTCGTTGCCATCAATATCTGTGGCAGTGAAGTCATAAATAGATGTGGCTGTCCTCCAGTCCTCCACCTGTGCAGACTTGGGAAGGAAAGAAAGACAAGAGATCATAATTATAAAGCAATAAGTGTAACACACACACACACACACACACACACACACACACACACACACACACACACACACACACACACACACACTCAGTCACATGTCTGATCATTAAATTGTCTGAAACCTGAAAAAAGCACTAACACCCTATTAGACACTTTCCAATCTTACTGGTTTTATTTTAACAAAATTGCTTACCGTTGTCTGCAACAGGATGGAGAAAAGAAGAGAGGATGACAGGAGCCACATGGCTGCCTTTCAGAAACCACTGAAACGGCAGACTCTAACCCTCTTTCCCTTTAAAACACTGAACAATCTTATCACAGTGTGATGCTTTGTGCAGAGAACAGAGTGCACCCTGAACAGAGGGCGCTGGTTACAGCCTGACACAAGCACAGACAGCTGATAAGAGCAGTGTGATAGCAGATAACTGTCCTTTTCACTCACAGCATTACGCAAGAACCCAGTCACACAGACTGACTGTACACACGTGGTGTTTATTTATTTATTTTACCATATCATACAATTAATTGAGTCCGCACTCCATGTATACCTGATTAAAAAACTGAATGTCTATTTTATGATTTTTGGCGCCAAGCTCTCTAAACCTGATATGAAGAAGGCAGTATATTAATATACCGTAGACGTGAGAGGGAGAAATGGGGCATTTTTGTTTCATTGTTAATCTCAAAACATACACGATTTTAACATTTTTGTTACTTGTGATAATGAAGCAATATCTGTGAAAAATAATGCACCCAATGTTTGTGTTTATCAGTTGCATTTTCTTGATGTTGGCCTACATGTAGGCAAACTTTTGCATTCAGCTGAATGTAGCAACAGTAATAACAGGACTGTATAGTATGAACACAATACAGTTATTGTGATTATATTGCTACATTTCGTATTTGATTAAAATGATTTCTGTTGGTAGGATCATATTAATGCCCTGATCTCTCCTCTTAAAGAAACTCTCATGTGGAGAGTCATAGTAAGGTATGTGTGAAGTGGTCTGGTAAAACCGGCCAGATGTCACTGTGGCTGAATTTTGGAAAACAGCCAAAAAAGAGCCTGAAAAATTGGGTTTAAACCAAACTTGAAATTTTCTGCCAGTAAGATACTTAGCCATCTCTAATAAACAAAAACATAATGTTCACCAAAACAAATTGGAATTTTTTTCCTTACTTACATGCGGGGTAAGGAGCCAGTTTAACAAATGCATTGATGAAAACAGTCTGCATAAATCCTTGCCAATAAAGTGTGATTTGATCAGGTTTTACTCCATAGAAAAATAAATATTTCAGTTTTTTCTCAGATACCAGGTTCAAAATAGCGCAATGCTACTGCATGTCATATCATCATCAAAACAGAAAAGAACTCTTACATGTGTTTTGAAATGTTTAAATGACCTAACAAAGATAGTAATACAAAGAAAGTAATACAAATTTATCCAACAGAACAAAACCTACTGAATGGATCAGTGATTATTTCCACACTGATGAGTTCAGAGTGAAGAAATGATGACGATGATGATGATGACGATGATGACGATGATGATGATGATGATGATGATGATGATGATGATGATGATGATGATGAGATTTGTGTTTAAATGCAACAACTGACTTTTACTTCAGGTGATGAGAAAAAGACTGATGTGGATGAATTGAATGTAACTCAGTTCCCATTGTTCTAAATATTATTGTTAATGTACATGTCTGGAAGTAGCACTCATTTAATGCCAAATTTAGTGTTTGTTGTCAAATCCCACGACTTGTGTGATTTCTTTTCATGCCATGATTTCTAACCTCATCCTCGCATCTTTCGAACAAGGTTGTAGCTCCAAAGTATTCTAATTGCGACATAGCGATTAGGGTCGCGACATAGCGACAGGACCTGAATTTGGGTCGCGCCCAATAAAGTTTAAGAACCACTGTTCTAGGGCAATCATTCCTTGATAACATTACCTCACAGATTGCATGCACAGGCAATTTGTTAGCTATTTTACTTCAGTCTGCAGATGTTAAACTCTTTGTGGGGGAAATTGGTAAAGGCCCTGCCCCTAGCAGTGGAAGTCCTGGGACATGGGAGGCTCTATGGTTATCTGGTTTATGTATGATGCCAGATGTGGTTGGCATAGTTGACATTACTGGTCATGTGCAAATCAACCCTGTCCTTGGTGCCAGAAACCCTGGTGAGAAGAAGCCAAGGTTTTAGAATCTCAAAACCCACACCACGAAATGGCCTGGGCAAATAGGTCAACACAGTGTGCTTATATGTTTCAATGCTCCAAAAATCCATCTGACTTCTTCAAGTTCTTAACAGCCAGGGTCTGAGTGCTCCACAGTGAACTCTCCAAACGGTCTGATAACAGCACCAAATGTACTTCAGCAAATGTTTTAGAGCCAAAAAGTTGACATCAAAGATTTTAGAGTGGAGCAAGATACTGTATATTATTTACATTATAAGCAGAAGTATCACCGTGGACGCCATTTTGGTAAGCCCACCATAACATTCCTTATCTGTTCCGGCAAATGGCTAGTGCTGCCTTTTGGAAAACATACGCTAAACTGTCCAAAGTTATTCAAGCACTCATGAGGAGGTTAATTGTTGTCAATACTATCTGAGATAACAAATCGATGTCTGTAATCTCCAGTTATTGAGGAAGAAATCAAACAATCCGCTCAAATCATCTACTGACGTCGTCTTAACCCATTAACTGCCAAAAAAAAATTCTGAGTATTTTCATGTATTTCTATTAATTTACATCCAAATAGTAACAAAAATATCTACTTTCAAGAAATATGACTGTTAGTTTTTCTGAAATTTTTAGTCAAAGTCCCAAATGGAGATCATGGCACATGCCACCTATTTTTTATGCCATTCAATATCCCCAAATGGGGACCATGGAAGCTAATAGGTTAACACAGGATGTCATAATTTATCATAATACAAACAAGGCTAATACATCAAAACAAGAAACAACAAGACGATTTCAGAAAAATGCTGCATGTTCCCCATGGTATCCGGCCTCTGTGATGAAAGGCCAGCTTACTAAAATGGCGCCCGTAGTGTCGAACTTCCGTACTTCCTGATTATCAACATATTTTCCGGCCAGTAAGCTATCTTAGCACGTAGTGCTTTAGAATCTTTGGTTGATATGTTCCAGGGGTTCAAATCCAAGTTTTAACTCATGGGCCCCAACATTTTCAGTGTTTAGAGGCTTGTCAATGGCAGAAACCAAAACAATTTCCACTCTAGCCAAAAAAAATAGTTTGTTTTTGGACAAAATCTTAATTGAAAAGGCAAACCCTACGTTTCAGAACAAAGTGTTTTAGACATGATAGGAAGACAGCGATTTCCATTTGATTCTAGACTGGAGAGGGCCGAACTGTTTACTGAAATCCCTTGCCATGACATGACAATGTCATTTCTTGATGGCAGTGGCTCCTCAAGATGCATATTTCTCACCACCCCACAACAGATTTTGAGTTTTGTTTCCAATAACAGGCAGTCCATTTTAGCGTTGTAGACGGCTTCCTCACCCTTGTCCCATGGATGTTCTAAAGATATATGTATGTAGCCTCTGATCGCCAGGGGCATCAGGATACTGCTGTAATTGGATGACTGCCTCTTACATGTCACCACAATAGAGCAGACTATAAACATGTCTCTAAAACTGCCTTTTTGCTAGCAATCACCTCATCAATTAGAGTGGAAGAACTGCAAGCCTTGATGACAGTCTTGCTTTGCTTATGTCAGTAACCAGATAACTTGAGGAGACCTTGCAGCTTCACCACAAACTGATTTTAATAAATGATTACACAGAGAGCATGCATTTCGAACTGTATTGAACCTTTTGTTTCTAGAGCAAAGGTTAAATAGATCTGAAATTTTAGACTTTATGACTCACTTACCTCATCACTGTCTGATATTAGTATTAAACTCAGATCAGAGTATGTCAGTATATGCAAAGGGAAATAGAGGTACATACTGTATACTGTAGCAGAATATTTTAGATTGTTCTCACCGCTAGTACATATCCTGTCTTATGAAAATGCAGCCATCACACACTCTTCCAGCCAATAGTCTATTCCAAACACTGCATTTTCTCTGAATAAGTTGACAGAATAATGAGGTGGCCCAATTGTACAATTACACTGATTAGACTCATTTGTATCTTACAGATAGTTTGTAGTTCTTGGCATGAAAATATTTTCTAATGACAACCACATTCTCTGTCACATATTTGTCTAAGTGATGATAATGCACATGTGTACAGGTATGTACACAAGCCATGTATATAATACACACATTGTTTTAAAGGAGGAGTAAAGCTAGGGTGACATAGTGGTGTAGCGATTAGCACTGTCCCCTCAGAGCAAGAAGGTCCTGGGTTCGACCCCCAGGTGCCTTTCTGTTTGGAGTTTGCATGTTCTCCCTGTGTCCGTTTGGGTTTTCTCCGGGTACTCCGGTTTCCTCCTGCAGTAGAAAGACTACTCTGAATTGCCCATAGATGTGAATGTGAGTGTGAATGCTTGTCAGTCTCTATGCGTTGGCCCTGCAGTGGACTGGCGACCTGCCCTGGGTGTACCCCGCCCGTCGCCTGCAGTCAACTGGGATTGGCTCCAGCATCCCCCCACAGGATTAACTGAACAGGATTAACCCTGCTGTGGCACCATGGGGTCTGTGTGACCCCAGCCTTCTTTGGACATGGCATGATAGTTTCTTTTTGGAAACTATCACGATTAGTGACCTTGCCTGCCACATATTTTTTCGTAAGGCCTTCCTAAGTATGTGACACATGTTCGATAGTTTCAAAGTCTTTCTGCTTATTTTTAAATTTTGGTTTATTTTCGCTTCGCATAGTACCTTCAATGTGACGGGTACTTTGGGGTCAATTTGACCCCAAACAAAAATAAACCTAAATTAAAAATAAGCGGAAAGACGGGCATGTGTGGTCACAGCAGCCAAAAACTGTCAGAAGAACCTCGATGTGAAATATTGTCAGACAGAAACCAGGGCTGAAAGGGAATGGGTGTTAGGCAGACACACTCTTGAAAGCATTTGATTTATTTTTCGATGATGCCATGATAACAGAGGTTGTAACATGGACCAACCATTACACAAAGCAACTCTGGATTTTTGTACCACACCAGCAGGAAGCACCACACAGCGTCATCCAGGACAACGCAAGAGATGCTATATTTGTCCCAGATCAAGTCACAAGAAAACCAAAT
>JAQLOM010171698.1:0-11227 GCA_030068315.1 Chrysichthys thysi | reverse complement strand
AAACATTTCACTGTATGTTGTACCAGTTATAACTACATGTGACAAATAAAGTTCTTGAATCTTGAATCTTGAATCTTGAGTTCTGGAACCTAACTCCAGCAATAAGCGAGGGATTGTTGTATTCCTCTTCCTGCAAAGTCTAATAACTTCAGTGTGCAAAACCACATGTATGAAGAGACCTGGACCTCCAATTCTAGCCACATTATTCCAGTATAACAAAGTAGCTGGAAAAAATGGATATATTTCTAAAAGATATTTTCAACAATGATTAACAAGATGAAGATTTGATCACACAAATATTTAGTGTGCTTGAAAATATTGTTCATTCTTTAGAGCTGGCATGGAATGAACATTCATACAACTGCCGATTGTAAAAAGTGACAATGGCATGAATATAAACATAATAAAAAGCATAAATGCACTGAAAGGGTGTCACAGTGGCTGAGTGGTTAGCACTGTTGCCTCACAGTGAGAAAGTCCTGGGTTTGAGCCCTGGGTTTGGCACAGGTGCCTTTCTGTGTGGAGTTTACATGTTCTCCCCATGTTCATGTGGGGTTCCTCCCATGGGTCAAAGGCATGCATGGAGGGGATCAGGCTTATGAAACTCAGAACCCACTAGGAGAGGCACATGGCACAGATTACCGATCCTGGTCCACCCCACTATCACAATTGCTTCAACAAGCATTTCCCGGTTGCTGGTTGATGGAGTCCATGCTCCCCAGGCTAGACGGACCCCCTCCCATTGAACAGTTTTAGGGAAGAGATGAAGCACATGTCCAGGTTGGCCGCACCCCCAACAGATGACGGCCCACCTGTGTGGAACGTTTTCCTCTCTCTCCATAGCCAGCTGCAGAGCCTCGCTCAGGGATGAGGGATGAGGGAGCTGCACATGCAGTCGGAGCTTATCAGGCATGAAGGATTGTAGAACTGGTCCCTGGCTAGCTCTTTCTGTATAGTAGGTGACATGGTGGCATATGCACACCTGCAGAGGCCCTCTGTCTTATGCCAGAATGAGAAGTGGCTCACCCGGCTGCTTAACACAACACTTGAGCTCATTGCACAGTGAATACTGCAGGCAAAATTCCCCAAAGCGTCTTTGCAGTGCCTCAACCAGAGCCGCACAATCGCTCCTTTCCTCAGGGTCCTGCAACAGCAAGCAAGCTAATGCGACCTCTGTCAGCAATAAAGCCAGCTGTAAGGCTTTCGCTTCCTCTGACCAGCGTGCTGCAGCAGCTAACTGTTCAAATTGTGCCTGGAATGCCTCCCAGCTCCCCTTACTGGAGAATTTCCGTGTTTTAGTCCAGCGGAAGTGAGAGATATGGCGCTGCCATCTTTGTTTACCTCCCAGATTGCACCATGGCTGTGACGTGTTGCTGGCGCGGCCCTCGCGGTGCCGAATGTCACGAAACTTCAGTGTTCTGACAGCCCGTGGCGCTCTTCATCAGGCATGTTAATGGCGCACTCTGCATTTTCTTGCTTCTCTACCTTGACTCTAGTGCTCATGAGCCAGTCCATGGTGGCGCAATTCTCAGCCAGTGTTCCGCAGGCGTCAGGTCGAGTCCGGACTTCTGACACCAAATGTTGTGACCCGCCAATTAAACAGACACTGGATGGACTCAGCTAAAAATTATAGTTCTTTTTTAAAAGGTTTTCATAACACTGGGGTTGCTGTTTTGGCCACAACTCATGTACTCATGCTCATTCTCAGACCCCTGCTCCCTCACACACTCACACACACTCCCTCCTCCCACATTCCCCATAATCCATCAGTCTCCAACCACAACACTGATAATAAAAATGCAACAAAGAGAACAACAATTCAACTTCATAAAATGAATAACAAATAACAAAAGACCCAATAGCTCAGGTCACCGCAATACTTTTAATCCAAGACAATACATCAATGCAGTGTTATCTCAGATCGCATCTGATGAGAAAACGTTCATTTCAGCCATTTGAGACTCAAGACTTGACTTGGATTCGTGCACAAAGACTTGAGACTTGATTTGGAAAAATGACTTGTGAACATCTCCGACAGGCCGTGGGGGATACAGAACAGACAGCAGGGCTAGAGGGGAGGGAGGGGGGAGAGGATTAAGATGGCCCATCCAAGGAGGGAGGTAAAAGCCACAAGGTGGCTTAAAGACTATGTAACCTATGTGAGGGCACTGAAATGTTATCATATTTAAACCTACCATTAAAATTATGGACTGTTCATGACCCTGTCAGTGGGCAAACTTACAAAATCAGTGAGGGGTGTCGGGGCGAGCCGCAGCTCTGAAAACGTCGTTTAGCTTAAACATAAAGTCAAAGTCAGAAAATATCTTTCAGGTATTTATTTGGCTCAATGCAGACAAAGACAAGTGCTGAGCACAAGCAAGGACCTCTTACAGTCAAAAAGTAGCTTCCTTTATACAGAATTTCAGTGCCTTATCAGCCTTTTTCACAACACATTTACATCATTTTCAAAACAATTCTGCTTATTATCATGTTTTTCCATCAATATGTTCTAGCCTAATCAGTGTTGTTCGGACAGTCAGTGCCACGCCAGCATCATCTCTCGGCCCAGGCCTTACCCCATGGAGGGCTTACTGCCCCCTACTGTTTGTTTCATTTCTTAGGTTCTTAGGTTTTATTAAATAAATCTTAACCATTGTTAAGTGTACCAATCAAGTCATTTACTTGTGTATGTTTTGTGCCTAATTACATTACTTATGTGTTTTAAACTTGGTCCTAGCCCCTATTAAGTACACCAATTCTGTTAGTGCTTATGTGTGTGTGTTCGCCGTGCACGTGCCACACTCATGTGCCTGGGGACCTTGGATCTTCTCTCATAAGATTTATGAGTTATATGTTCTTAAAAGTTCCGACTTTTGGGCGCCCAAGTTGAGGTCATATGTCAGGCATAGGCCTAAAACCATAACATGATGTCCTTTGTTATTCTTTGCCCTCGTTAGTTGGCCCTGAACACCTCACCTGAATTGGTTTTATTTGTCTTTATTCATCTTCTGCTGCTTAATCCTGTTCAGGGTCGCGGGGAGAAACTGGCGCCAATCCCAGCTGACATCGGGCGAGAGGTAGGACACACCCTGGGCGGGTCTCCAATCCACAGCAGGGCGACACACAGAGACAGACAACCATTTACACACATGGGCAACTTAGAGAAGCCAATCAGCCTAATCTCCTCTGTGCATGTCTTTGGACTGTGGGAGCGGACTGCCCGGAGGAAACCCATGCGAACACGGGGAGAACATGCAAACTCCACACAGAAAGGCACTTGTGCCAAACCCGGGTCTCGAACCCAGAACCTTCTAACTGTGAGGCGACAGTGTTAACCACTCAGCCACCGTGCCAGCACCTCACCTGAATGTGTGTGATATATCAGGTGAACCCCAATTACATCAGGGTGCCACCTAGTGGACTAATTAAAAACCACAGACAATAAGAACAAACAGCTCCGACAACTTGATCATTTAACCCTGGAAGACCCAGACCCCCTTATAATAAGAAAAATATCTGCATTGGCTAAAATGATGATCCAGACTCAGTGAACACAAAAACATGTGGTTTTTATTTAACCCTTTCCTACTACATGTTATGACATGGTCCTTATGAGACCTCCTGGGATGTCCGCTAATGTCCACCAACCAGTGAGTGGGATGAATATAAGAGTGAAATAAAAGTGAGGTCAGATATGACCCCAGGGGTGTTACAGGGTTCATTTTCATCAGCATGGGGTAAATGTCACATTGTTTGATCAACAGTTTTCAATTAAATTCTGTAAAGTATAAAATGTATTGATAAAGGTTTTATTACTCAATTGTTAGTCAGATATAATAGCAAATTCTGGGTTTCACCCTGTATTCAGAGTCTCTTCTCAAACTAACTGCTAAAGTTCAAGTTGTTCCTGCTGCAGAACACCCACAGGGCACAAGTGTACAGCAACATTACAAAATAAAAGTCTCAACTCATTTATGCAGGATTTAACACTGAATACATGGAACAATTTATCAACTCTGTTACACTTACATCAGCAACAAAACTGTGAAACACACACGCACACACACACACTGTAATTTAAAGTAGAGGTTTAAATGGATCCACCCTTTTCCATTCATCTGTGAAATGAAACTCCTGACCCGCCTCTTCAGTAAAATTGATGAAAACATGTTTATCCATTTTCTCTGATTTTATAAGACTTGATGTATTCCAGTAACTGTGAGGAAAAGCAGGTTACTGTGACAGTTAATTACAAGGATTCCTCAAGTTATCTCAGGAAATGTTTTTTTTTCCTGATCTCATTGTGACTCTATCATAATCATACTTACACACACATGCCATAACTACCATTCCCATTACCTTATGTCTAGCAGGTTCCCACGTTTCTGACATCCGTACATGATGCAGCTGTATTTTACACAAACACATTTGTTACCAAAGTTGAGTTAACTCACACAAGTGGCAGTGGTGCCTGTGTTTGGGGGGAAAACAGCTGGAAAATGTCAGGTATTGAATTCTGCCCTCTGCAATCTGATATTCAGACTCTACACTGGAACAACAAGGTACACATTAAATTATACACACTACCAGCTTCACCTTGATCCTAACATACAAGACAAAACATGCTGAGGAGAAGAACTCAGAAGATGCAGTGAGGATTGATGTACAGCCCTCCAGGCAAAACACTAGGAACATCATGAAACTTACATTGGGTTCTTTACATTTGTATTGAAAAAGAATTGCAAGCAAGTACCAAACATCAAAGAATGTAAAAAAATAAATCTATTATAAAATAAAATAACTACAATGACTGATACCATTTAGTATAAAAAAAACCACTAGATGTATTAAATACTCATCTTTATGAAAGTGTGACATTTGTGACAGTGCTGCATTATTCGATCATCTAGACTCCAGGTCTGTGACTAAGAAAGGCTCCTTCTCCTTAAGGACTTTATAGAATTCTGATTTCACAGCTCGTCCTCCTGAGTTGAGAAAACTGAACAATGTCCTCATTTTCTCCTGTGGTGGTGTTGCCTCTCTGACAGCACTGTGCATTTCATTTGTGATCATGTTCTTGGTTAGTAGAGCGTCTGCTATTTCCATTACTGACGCAACTCTCTGTATCAGTGTGTCTCTGTGTTTGTCTACAAATTCAGCATCTAAAATACAGTATATATTATAATATATAATATGCAGGTTGCAGGATCAGGGTCAGATTCTTTAGGGATTTTGTTTGTTTGTGATTATTAAATAGTGTAAATAATATGCTTATAAAAAGTTTTAAAATAAATGACAAATTTCAGTCACAAGGTTTTACCTTTATTCATATCAACTGGAACTTCTCTCCTATCAGCTGAAGTAACAAGACAAGAAAACAATACTGAGCGCAATGATACTATAAAGTGAATAAGAGTATAGTATAGTATAGTGTGTATAGTATAGTATAGTATAGTATAGTATGTATATATGTGTATAGTATAATATAGTACAGTACAGAATACTTTAGTATAGTGTGTATATACAGTATGTGTATAGTATAGTAGAATAGTAGAATAATGAACTACAGAACTACATGTATATGAGATTCCCAGGATTTAGAAATCAGTGGTGGAGCTGAGTTTAATCTGTGAAGCTTGGAGCGAAAGTTACACCAAAGCTTTCTGTCAAATTAGAAGATAAAAATGAACCTTTGCTACCTGCAAGTGACTGCACTAGAATGTAGTATGTGTAGACAAGTTGGTGGAGGTGTGATTCCCTGGTAAGTATATCACCACAACCTCATAAAGCACTGGGCTGAGGGGGTTCCTGTGGCGTTAGCAACCGTAATTCCAGAGAGGGTGGAGCTGGGACCTGTGGTAAGATTAAAGCCAATCTCTCACCTACACCCGGTCCCCTGTGGAGACCACCTCTCACCATCGTAATGCACAGAGGTCGCCAGGTTGCAGAGAGAGTTCTCAGACATGTTCTCACCCCTTCTTCCCAGTTACACACACCTAGTAGAACAACCCCCCCCAAACAGGATGAGATGGTCCATGTCTGTGTGGACTTAAGGAAAGCTAACTTTATGAAAAGTTAAGTTTGATGCGTATCCCATGCCTCCCATTGATGAGCTGCTCTATCAGTTAGACGTGGCTCATTTTTACTCGACACGGGATTTAAATAAGGGACATTGGCAGATCCCCTTCACGCCCTTATCCTGAGAAAAAATGGCTTTTTCCACTCCTTTCGGGTTACACCAATTCGTCACCCTCCCATTCGGCTTATTCGGGGCCCCTGTGACGATCCAGTGGTTGATGGACAAAGTCCTACACCCCCACAGTGCGTATGGTGCGGTGTACTTGGATGACATCATCATCTATAGTAATGACTGGATGTGGCATCTTGAGCACCTAAGGGCGGTTCTTGGGTCAGTGAGACAGGCGGGACTCACAGCTAACCCGTGAAAGTGTGTGATTGGGCGGGTGGAAGTACAGTATCTGGTCTTTCATTTGGGCCACCGGCAGGTACGTCCCCAAATCAACAAGACTGCAGCGATTGCAGCATGCCCAAGGCCCAAAACCAAAAAGGGGGTGCAGCAGTTTCTGGGGTTAGCTGGCTGTTATCACAGGTTTGTGCCTAAATATTAGGACATCATCAGACCTCTGACTGACCTCACTAAATAGGGGACACCAGATCCGGTCCAGTGGACGCAGCAGTGTCAGCAGGCTTTCACCCAAGTGAAGGCTGCACTGTGTGGTGGGCCGCTTCGACACTCCCCGACTTCTCTCCCCTTTGTTTTGCAGATGGAAGTGTCAGACCGAGGGCTGCGAACTGTTTGGTCCCAGGTGGTGGAGGGGAAGGACCGCTGAGCTTAAGCTCTCGGGGCACAGAGCAAGTACAGCACCATTGAAAGGAAGTGCTCATCCTTCAAGTGGGTGGTCCTCACTCTCCAGTACTACCTACTGGGATGCTTTTTCAGCTTCTGCTGGCTCTCCAGCCCTTTAAGGTCGAAGTGATTCACAGGCCGGGGGTGCAGATGGTCGTGGGGGAATTTCTCTCCCAGCAGTTTGGCTGCAGGCTGGACGGCTCCCTGGCCTGAGTCGGGTGGGGTATGTGGCAGCAAAGGCGTGGTCAAGCGCTGCCTTGTGGCGGGGGAAAAAAGACAGGGAAGGTGAGTGGCAAGTGTTCACACCTGGGATGATTAATGTGTTCCTTTTTATTCCCTGCATTGAGTGGCGCAGGGGGAGGACGCCACTGAACCACACCCGTGGATGTGTGTGTGTGTGTGTGTTATTGTGTGTCTCAATTTCATTTGAGCTGAAAAGCTGATGAATAGTTCATCTGTTCGACTCTTCAGTCTCATCACACGTTACCAGGACCATCACACATACCTACTCACACACACAGAGGTCAGTGCTGAACTGACTTACTTTAACCCTTTCTGCATGAAGAGGAGAGTGGAACAAGTTCATGTGATGAACATAAGCTTGCGGATGGCGCACGCAGAACGGAGACATGAGCAAGCGGTCAGGGAATGAAGTCATACTGAATAAAGACATGAGCACACACACATTGAATGAAGTCAGGAACTCTCGCTATCTGGAGCAGGTGTTTTCTAAAATCTGCTTATGACCTGCCTCCCTTATCTACCTGCACAGCTACAGCTGAAACACGTAAAGGACACGTGCAGCACACATGCTGGCCTCGCCCTGGTTCCTGCCTGAGCTATGGTGGTTTACAGCCCTGCACTGGCAGACGTGTCATCCACATCATAACACAACATTCAGACAAGGAAATTAAACTGCAGACATTTTAATAACTCAATTTAAATAAATGAAACCCAAAAGCCATAAGAATAAATATTACTTACCATACCTTTAATATCTTCATATACAGTATATGAGCATCAGAGTCAATTCTCATTTAAGTTTTAATTCGGTTCTCTCTGTTTTAAGACACCACATGACATTGGAGAGAGCCCTGTTCAGATGTGCTTTATGTGCATTTATCACAGCTGTGTGCATGAGAAGCTCCTGTGAACTTCTGCAGCAGGATCTGCATTTAACCCTCGGCAAGACAACACTAAAATGGGAATGTGAAAAAACAACATGCTGTATTACATGGGAGTAAAGACACAGGAGCAGCTGAGGGTATGAATGTAGATCCTATCAGAGGCAAAATAGAAAACAGAAAGGCAAAAGTATGGTAAGGTGTGAACAAAAACAACCTGAAGCGCTACTAACACACTGTGGGAGGAAAAAACAAGCATGGAAGGACCGCTGAGATGAAGATGCTGACTGGCTCAGATGGCACACAAAGGTGGACGCTGTGTCTCGGGGGATGTACAGCCCATATACAGGACCATGGTTTTTGCTGCTACTGCTCAGGAGTGGACAGAAGCAGGTCCAGTAAAAGGGCTGTGCTTGAGATCAAACCAGACGTGGGAGCAGCAGTGTCCGTGGCACCAGAGAAATCTGTCAGCCAACACAAGTTTGGTCACCTCCCATGAGCACCAGGAGTGCTAAAAGGGCCAGGCCACAATATCCCTGATGTTAAAATGTACTTTTGGGAGTTCTCACAGCAAATGGAACAACTGCATCCAGAACCTCTTCTCAGTTCAGCAGCTCTTCAAGCTCCGAGCTTTGTTCCGATCCCATTCCTGCCTGTCCCTCTGGAGATCGTGGACTTGGGTTGCTTCGGGACCCACACCTTCCTTGGAGAGCAGTCTAGAACATATTAGTTTATAAACAAGTTTGGTTTATTTATTTAAAATATTATTTAATTACTTTGGAAAGGTTTAAAGAATTACTGAAGCTTAAGATTTCTCATCTAGTCCTGGCTAGTTTAAGAGCAGTTGCCCGTGTGCCACCTAGTGATGAAAATGAAGAACTTCATGAAAAACACAAATGGATAATATTAATAAAACTGACAAATTTATTTTTGAACTTGAGACTGGTGCACTGTACTTTGGCCATCAATGCTACAGACCATGTTTACTGGTTAATATTTATTAGTCTATAGAAAATATATTATTTTAACAGTTTAAAATTACACATCAGATTCATGGTGAAAATATTAATATATTATCATGAATATAATATGATTAAAACTAATATTACCAACCAACCCATTGATACACATTAACAAAATGTATAAAAATGGTAAATTCCAACTGCCAGCTAATGATGTGATAGTGGGCATTTCCATCCAATCAGCTTCACTTCAACTCACACACCAGAGACTCTGTCGAACCTGTGCAGCGGACATCATCAGACCACGTGACAAGTGTTTATCCTCCACATTGGACAGCAGAATACGCCAGGTTGCTGGTGTCTGAATACGCTTATTGTTGATTTTCTCAGCTGTAAATGATGGAACAGTGGTGATTCCATGTTTGACATAAAGCTACATGAATCAGTAAGGCTAGAAAAAAGGCTGGGTGCTTTACAGGTTTCCTGCAGATCCAAAAATATGAGTAGAATGGCTTTGAAACAGGAGAACTGGCAACCTAGGGAAAACAGCAGGTTATGGAGTGAACATTTGACTTCTTGTAAGTACAGCGGTACCTCAGAACTCGAATTTAATCCATTCAGAGCTCAGGTTCGAATCCTAAAAAGTCGAGTTCTGATCGAGTTTGCCCCATAAGAAATAAGGGAAAACCAATTCATTGCTTCCCGGCCCCAAAAAATTACACCTAAATCTGATATTTTTTAGCATTTGAACACAAAATGAACAGGATAAAACAAGAAGAGCGCATACTAAACGCATCTAAGCATATTTATCAAAACAGTCATTTGTAAAGTGTTTATTATTACTCTGTAACCCTTTGTTTCTGCTGAGAGACGTGGCTCGTGACTCATTAACCCTGCGTGTACGGTCAGGAATGTAGGGTGTGGGCGGTCACATGCGCAGGTGGGTGACCGAAGTAAGATCCATACTGGTTTTAATAGCAATCACGGCAGAGGTCCAGGCAAACGGCAGACAAAACAGGTGGTCAGAACACTCAAGGGAATATCCGAATGGCAAACAACACAACAAGGGCAAAGGCCATAATCACAAAAACCAAATGGATAGAAAAAGGGTCAAAAACAGGGAGCATAAACAGACAATAATCGCGGCTTGGCAATAGCACGGGGAATGCAGTCTAAAGCTTCACACCTTGGTGTGACTGAGCGAGTCTCTTTAAAGTCTGTGTCATTAGTTACCAAATGCAAAACACCTGTAGCATCCCACGTGACGCTCGGGTATGGCGTGAGTCCTAGTGCATGCGCCAGTGGCGCCGCGGCGGAGTTCTTGGAGTGGCGCGCGTCCTCCGAACCGCACCGCTATTGTGGATACCCAAAATGGGTGTGTTAAACGGGGGCACCGCGCAGGCAGGTTCATGACACGCACAAGTTATCTTAGGCCCATGGTTCAACTTCTGAGATTCAGATCAAGTTCTAGGTCATTTGTTTTAGATCTGGTTGGTTCGACCCTTAAGAAATTCGACTTCTAATGAGTTCGAGTCCTGAGGTACCACTGTAATTTTGTTTTGTTTCTTCACAAGGCTTTTAACATAATTTAGATTCACACTCGATAAAATGTTTCTGTGCCAGCATGTTGTAACACATCATGACCAGTTTCCTGTCTCGGTTAGGGTTTAGTGCGCTCTGCACTCGGCTCCTGCTAATGTACAGGAAACACTGAGGCTACTTCAGGCTGAGGACGGAGACGCAAAAAGTCCGTTACTTTTCCAAACAGCCTTAACAGTACAGACACGTACAGGGCCACTCAGACAGTATGCCATTTTGGGCTTTTTTTTTTTTTTTTTTTACAAATTTGGATTCCGCTTATCCATCCTAACATCAAATAATTGTAGGCGTGCAAACATTTATAAGCACACTGATGTTTCTGTACAGAATGATCGCAGATTCCCCAAATAATCATACAGGTTGTGTTGGTGGAAGTCTGGTGAGTCAGAAAGACAACAATGCTGAATTAACATTATTGAAATAAAGTAATTTCCTGGCATATTGTACAGATCCTGCAATGATATAATACAGGTCCACAGCATCAAGTGTTCCATGTATTTGCACACGCACGCACGCACACACGCACACACACACACAGTAGTGTGGTGGTTCACACTGTCCCCTCACAGCAAGAAGGTCCTGGGTTCGAACCCCAGGGCCTTTCTGTGTGGAGTTTGCATGTTCTCCCCGTGTCCGTGTGGGTTTCCTCTGGGTACTCCAGTTTCCTCCCACAG
>JAQLOM010171602.1:0-11235 GCA_030068315.1 Chrysichthys thysi | reverse complement strand
GTTTGCTGGAATTTTGGCCCACTCCTCTTGACAGAACTGGTGTAACTGGGTCAGGTTTGTAGGCCTTCTTGCTCGCATTTGCCTTTTCAGTGCCGCCCACAAATTTTCTATGGGATTGAGATCAGGGCTTTGTGATGGCCGCTCCAATACCTTGACTTCGTTGTCTTTAAGCCACTTTGTAACTAATTTGGAGGTATGCTTGGGGTCATTGTCCATTTGGAAGACCCATTTGTGCCTAAACTTTAACTTCCTAGCTGATGTCTTCAGATGTTGCTTCAATATATCCACATAATTTTCTTTTCTCATGACGCCGTCTATTTTGTGAAGTGCACCAGTCCCTTCTGCAGCAATGCCCTAACCCTAACCCTAGCCCCACAACATTACACTACCCCCCCATGCTTCACAGTTGGGATGGGGTTCTGAGGCTTCAAAGCTTCCCCCTTTTTCCTCCAAATATAACGTTTATCATTATGGCCGAACGGTTCAATTTTTGTTTCGTCAGACCACAGGACATGTCTCCAGAATTTTGTACGTCTGTGGAGTTGCAAACTGTAGTCTGGCTTTTTTATGGTGGATTTGAAGAAATGGCTTTTCCCAGAGTAACCTTTCAGCTCATGGTGGTACAGGGCTTGTTTTATTGTGGATAATGACACTGTCTGACCAGTTTCAGCTAGAATCTTCACAAGGTCTTTGCTGTTGTCCTGGGTTTGATTCACACATTTCACACTAAAAAACGTTCCTCTCTGGGACTCAGGATCCATCTCCTTCCCGAGCAGTATGATAGTTGTACATTCCCATGTTTTTTATACTTTCATATTATTGTATGAACGGATGAACGTGGGACCTTCAGGCATCTGGAAATTGCACCTAAGGATGAGCCACATTTGTGGAGGTCCACAATTCTTTTCCTGATGTGTGGGTAGATTTTCTCTTGATTTTCCCATGATGTCACATAAAGAGGCTCTGTGTTTGAGCTGTGCCTTTATATGCATCCACAGGTGCCACCAATTAACTCAAATTTAATCAGTTAACCAATCAGAAGCTTCTTACGCTCAGAATGGAATCACCAAAGTTTACTCTGATTTAATGTTTGACAGTAAAGAAAAAAAGTTTTTGTGGGTTTTTTTCTGAAGTGTATGTAAATATCAAATATCTGGTTTCAACTGTGTGTGTTTATATATATATATATATATATATATATATATATATATATATATATATACCCAATTAGCAGTCTGACAGTCAGCACAAGGCATGTAGACTGAAGGTGAGGACTGTTTCTAACATAAGAGCACATGGCTAGCGTACTGAGCACAGAATACATGCAAGATATTTTCTATTATATGAAGCTCTGAAAATGTTCACTGGCATTAAATCAATATGTAAAACTAAGACATATAAATTACCTTTATGACATCCTACAGATTCCAGCCCATAAAACAGTCATTCCACTTTTAATAAGAATATAACTTATTTTATATTAAAAAAAAAGGGATCATTCAAAAAACTTTAAAACTTTGTTCACTGTCATCTGTACAGTGTGTGTAGGTGTGACTAGTGGAGGTGTCTGTATTGTAAGAAATCTGTGTGCCATGTAAGAAGTCCTCGAGGTAATTCTTCACTAAGCTTTCCAGTATCAGAGAGAATACAGGATACAATTGAATAATGGAAACACTGCATTTTTTCCATTCTCAACTGTCCTGTTTCAGTGAACCTGTGCTGACCCTAGCCTCAGATGTCTGTTCTTGGATGACAAAAATAAAAGCCGGTGCGGTCTTCTGCTGCTGCTCATCTGCCTTTTCTGCTCAGCACAGTCGTGCAGAGTTGTTATTTGTATTACTGTAGCCTTCCTGTCAGTTCAAACCAATCTGGCCATTTTCCACAGACCTTTTTCATCAACAAGACGTTTCTGCCCTGTAGAACTGCTGTTTACTGGATGTTTTTCATGTAAACAGTTGTGTGTGAGAATCCTGGGAGATTAACTTTTTAATTTTTGAAATATTCAAATCAGTCCTTCTGGAACCAACCTTCATGTGATGGACAACATCCCTGAGTCATGACTGAATTTTTTTCCTATTCTGATGTTCAACATAAGCATTACCTAAAGTTCCTGACCTGCATCTGCATGATTTTATGCATAGTGCTGCTACCACATGATAGGCTGAGTGGATTTGTAAGTGACAATCCCAGGAAATTAGCATCACAATTTTTAAAATATTCAGATCAGTCCTTCTTGCACCAACCACCATGTCATGGTAAACATAACTGAGATAATATTTTTCCCTATGCTAATGTTCGATGTTAACATTACCAGAGGTTCTTGACCTGCATCTCCATGAATTTATGCATAGCGTTGCTACTCCATGATTGGCTGATTGGATAATTTATTACAGTTGCTAGTAAGTGTGTGTGTGTGAGTGTGATCGTGTGTGTGTGCATGTGTGTGTTTCCCCTCAGTATGTCAGAGTTTCTTGCTTTGCTGTAGCACTATAAGCCTGTAGACTTCAGCACCATGGACAGCACCAAGCACATGCTGACAATTTACTGAAGTGTTCTACAGTGAAAAATTCAAATAAATGAATCCCGTTTTAAGAAATTTTAGTGATTTCTCTTCATGACATGCCACTGAAAAACACCCATGATCAGTGCTTAAACTAGCCTTGCTACTACAGTATCTAAAACAGTGTATATACAGGTAGTCCTCAAGTTACGATGGAGATGCATTCAGCCACACCCATCGCAAGTCGAAAATATCATAAGTCGAACAACTGTGTTGAACCACTTAGCATACCTTAGGTATCTCATCCTAGCTTAGCCTAGCTTATGTAACCAGGTTGAAATTATATGTTAATAATTTATTGTTTTTCCTGTTTCTGTGAAACTTCACCAACATCTCAAATGTTCTTTTATTTGCTTAGTTAAAATATTTGTTTTCAGACCACAGTCCCATTTAAAAAAAAAAAAAAAGTGCAATTTGGAAGTGTCTGTATTCTGGGTACTGTCGCATTAAGACCACCATATTTATGCCATTGTTAACTTCCTGAATGAGGAAGAGGTGACTGTTTAATGCTGCTCGTGCTGAAAATGAATTGTAAAGTTTTAATATGGTAAAATGAGTGAGTGTCTACACACTCACTCATTTTACCATATTAAAACTTTACAATTGTCCTGTTGTGTTGTTTTAGCTTTAAAGAATATGTAGTTATGTTATCAGTTGAAGTTCACTTGTTTTAATACTTATTTTGTAGAGTTTTGTATCACGCTCCACAGTGCGACGGGGTCTTTTTGTGCTCTGTTTGCTAACAGGGATGCCACTATTTTATGCTGTGGAGCGAGTTAACATTTAAGCAATATTTCATTTAAATCATATTTCTGTCAAAAGCGAGTGTTTGTCAGAGAGTTTCAAACCCAATGTATGCAGCCATACTGTGTTTCCGAGTTCCGTCTAGCCGCGACACCCCGCTACACAAATACTGAGCTCCGGCTACAGACAGCCGCCACTGAAACTGTTCCATTAATAATCACAAAAAAACCCTGAGGTAATGTACAGTCCACTGATACACAAGGTAATTCTGTGAGTTGCGGGAGAGAGTGAGGCATCACGTGAGACGAGTGATCCGAGCATTGAACCTGCACTTCCAGGTGTCGTCAGCGTACTTCCGGGTGTCGACCATGTACTACTGGGCGTTGTCTGAACGTCCACGTGCATCATACGCTGTTATGCTGGCCCGCCAGCGAAGCCGGCCCATGAATTTTAAATATTTTCCAATTTTTAGTGGATCACGAGCGTCATTGTAACTTGACGTCAATAGTGTATTCTTAAGTCGGGCCATCGTAACTCGGGGAGCACCTGTACACTCTGAAAGTGCTTATCCGGTTGTTCCACTTAGAATGTACACCTAAATGTATAACTGAGCCATTAATATGCTCATCATATCACATGAACTATGAACAATACTAATGGAAATGGATTTACAGTAGTTCTTACTGTGCTTAGATAACCTTCTAATGGCAGGTGGGTTTAAACCTACAAAAATCAACACATTTACAAACACCAGTCACCAGGGCTTTGCTCAAGAGCCCGACAGTGGCATATTGGCGCTTATGGGATTTCAACTTTTCAACTTTTAATCAATTGCCCTAGGAGCCACCAATTCCTCCAAGTCTTTCTCAAGACCAGTCTTCAAGACCCACTGTCATGCACAATACTAGATGTTCCCTGCTGCAGACATCAAGATCCAACATATCAACAGCTACATAATGAACTTACAAGATGGATCAAGTTTGCTTGGAGTACGGTAACTATGGGCCTTACCACTGTTTTTGGGCAAACTGATCCAGGCTAATAAGTACAAATATGGCAAATTGCAGTTATAATGCTAAGCCCTCAGACTGCAATATATTAAAACAAGCTAATAAACCTGTAATCTGTCTGAGGAAAAGATATTTATTCGCCCAAGAATATCTTATTTTGTCTTACGTCAATACATGATATATGGCAAAATAAATCTGGACCCTCAACTATTGGTCTGTCCTGAGGGTGTATTGTGGACGAACGCATTCACAGGCAGGAATCAGGTACATATAATGGTGTTTATTGTAACGTAAAGACACACAAAACAGAAAACTTGTAAAACAAACACGGGTATAAGAAAGCGAAAACTACTAGACAAGACATAAAACGTAGTGTGTGAACCAAAACAAGAATTAACAAGGAGCCACGTAACAAAACAAAGACCCAAGTTACTAAACCAAAGACAGACACACGGAGTGGATACTGGCCATGAAAGTGGAATTACCGTAACGTCTGCTATAGGGCAAATATCCATACAACGTAAATCCGATAGGCAGATGCAATTCAATCAATAAGATTCGATGACCCTCGCCATCTGTGGCGCGAGTCGTCCTTTGAAAGTCCCCTTAATTGTCCCCGTGATCATCTCAAATGAGACACACCTGTGTGGAGCCGCGTGACCTGAAAAAACATGATACGCTGCACATGCACCATAAGTGTTTCAGTGGAGCGCTCCAAGCACATTACAGAGCGCCCGAAAACAGGTACGCAGAACGCCCGCTCTGTATGGGCAGATTCATGACATGGTCAAAATTGCTGCTCACATGTGACAAATTTTTTTTATCAAGTACAAATTATTGCGGTATGTCTGCCATGTTGCATAACATTTCATTCATTTGATCAGTCGAAGGAATTCCGAATGTTTCTACCAATGGATCAGTATTGTAATGATAATTTAGCAAACAATAAATTGTGCAGTTCTTCTATTTAATAGCCAATTAGTGGTTTGGCACATTAAGTACTATGTCATTATGAACTGTCACATCTCACATCACATAGTCATGACCTGTGTCTCAATGGGGTGTTATCTGCTTTGAATATAAATCCACACTGCAGAAATACTAACCGTGCTAGATATAATAACTACAGAACAATGTGCTCTTTTTCTAATAGAGCAGAATAACCTCCTCTGTGTTATGGCACATTCAGCAGCGGTGGGATCGTTACAGGTCATTTTAGTTAACTCGATGGCATTATTGCGCTCATCATCTTCCAGTTCCAAGTGGGAATCGCTATTTAATCTTGGCTGCCGGTTAACTACAGGAGAAAAAATGATATTTGTTAGTTTTACCATATCACTGTTTATGTGTTAGACCATTATGTCAAGATAAATTTTCCCTCCATTTTTCTCCCTAATTTGATCACCTGGAAATTCTCACCCACCGGCCAGTTTTTCACATGACAGCTACCAATCACCGAGGCGAGGACTAACAGGCTTTCTGTGAGACACATGAAGCCAGCTAACTGAATCTTTTTGAAATTCTGCATGAACATGTAGCATCACAAGGCAGCATAATACTTTGGAGTTAATCTGCCATCTTCCGCATACATGAGCTCACATATGGTTGTCACTCTGATTGACAGGGGAAAGAGAGTATGCCATCCTTCCACCCTGAGAGTATGACTAATTATGCTCTCATGGCTCACAGCTACGGACAGCTGCAGCATCAGCGAGATTCAAACGTGTGGTCTCTGGAGAACAGATTAATGTTGATCTTATTCAACCACATCAACTGCTACTTATAACATCTTTGAGGTACATCTGGTGTGTCAGTGTAGACAGACTTTACTCAAGTTTGCTGCAATGCTATAATTATTAAATTATCCAAGTATTAAAGTTTAAAAACTTGAGAAAAAAAACATGAGCTTGAACTCTTAATTCGCAGATAGATGCCAAAGATTGCTAAATCCATGAAGAGATTTGCAAAGCCAGAAAAGTCCATTTAAAATGAAAGAGACAGTTAGTGTAGTCATCCTAAAACAGAGGGTTTAATGATGCTGTCTTTGGCTGCAGAATTTTGCACAAAAAAAAAAAAAGACAAAAGAAAAGGATACAAATTTTGCTTCGAATCTGGTAACTGAAGTATTGTAGTAGGCTGAACAAGAAAAGATGATAGCATTTGCACTTCTGAGGAGCTAGTAGTGTAAGAACAGACATAATAATATGCACAAAAGGCAGTCTGCTTTTCCTTTGTGAAAATGCACACAGTTGCAGTGCTGTAAAATGTACATAATGTGCTTTTTGCACTTTCCCTTTCTTTGTCATATTATTATATTTATATCTTCGTCCGTGAGCTGAGCCCACCACCGATTTCAGTTTCAGCAATGGGATATCAATAGGAGTAAGACTGGCTTACTATTCTAGAGTAAGTCATAACAATAAAAAACAAATAAAGTTGAATGAAAACACAACTGTGGGAACATCATACTGAAATATAGGTAATGAGATTTCATGTCAGCATGTAATTTGTAAATGGGAATCAGAATGCACAGACAGGGATCGCTAACAGCTCGGTAGTCCTTCATTTTCATAACAGGTGCATTTGTGTATAACACAGCCAGATAGAGCGCATCCGGAACGTATTCACAGCGCTCCACTCTTTCCACAATATCCTATGTTACAGGCTTCTTCCCAAATAGATTAAATTCATCTTTTACCTCAAAAGTCTACACACGATACCCCATAATGACAAAGGGAAACAAGATTGTTTGAAACTTTTGCAAATTTGTTAAAAATAAAAAGCAAAAACAAGACATTTACACAAGTGTTCACAGCGCTTGCTCAATACTTTGTTGAAGCACCTTTGGCAGCAATTACAGCCTCAAGTCTTTTTGAGGATGATGCTACAAGTTTGACACATGTTTTTGGGCAGTTTCCCCCATTTTTTTTTTTTCGCAGAACCTCTCAATCTCCATCAGGTTGGAGTTGTCCTGAAGCCACTACTTTGTTATCTTGGCTGTTTGCTTAGGGTCATTGTCCTCTTGGAAGATGAACCTTCACCTCAGTCCGAGGTCCAGAGCGCTCTGAAGCAGGTTATCATCAAGGATGTCTCTGGACATTGCTGCATTCATCTTTCCCTCGACCCTGACTAGTCTCCCAGTTCCTGCTGCTGAAAAACATCCCTACAGCCACCACCATGCTTCACTGTAGGGATGGTATTAGCCAGGTGATGACCAATGTCTGGAGGAAACCAGGCACAACGCTTGGCATTCAGGCCAAAGAGTTCAATCTTTGATCAATCAGTTCAATCGAGTCTTTCAAGTGCCTTTTGGCAAACTGCAGGCAGGCTATCATGTGCCTTTTACTGAGGAGTGGCTTCCATCTGGCCGCCCTACCATACAGGCCTGATTGGTGGAGTGCCGCAGAAATGCTAGGTCAGAGTGACCATCAGGTTCTTGATCACCTCTGTGACTAAAGGCCCTTCTACCCCGATTGCTCAGAGTGGACAGGTAACCAGCTCTAGGAAGAGTCCTGGTGGTTCCAAACTTCTTCCATTTAGGGATGCTGGAGGCCACTGTGCTCATCGGGATCTTCAATGCTGCAGCAATTTTTCTGTAGCCTTCCCCAGATCTGTGCCTTGATACAATCCTGTCTCGGAGGTCTACAGACAATTCCTTGGACTTCATGTCTTGGTTTGTGCTCTGACATGCACTGTCAACTATGGGACCTTTTATAAAAAGGTGTATGCTTTTCCAAATAATGACCAATCAACTGAATTTCCCACAGGTGGACTGCGTTCAAGTTGTAGAAACCTCTGATGAACAAAGATAAACGCTACAATGTGTCAGAGCCGATCTGAGGCATCCAAGTTTTAAAATAAATAAATCATTATTACAGTTTTCTACCTGATACTAACCATTGAAAAGCAACTTTAAAAAGACAGAGCGCTTCTCTATCTGGCTTTTTATTTGCAGCAACTTCAGAAAAAATCTCCTCCAACTCAGTTTCAGTGGTAGTTCATTTTACCCCGCTCTGTTCTGTATTCTGTCTTTCCTCAGATAAGTATAATATTGTGATTACTTCCTTTTTTATCGGCCTATCATCACATAACATGCATAAATTAGTAAATTAGATGTAAATTAGATGTATGTGAGGGTAAATACTTGTAAATTAAATACTTAAATTGTGGTGTATCATATGCAGATGACATGCAAATAAGGGAATACGGGGCACGAGATTGTGGTCACAGGTGAGGCGGAATCATCAACTGAGCACAAATCACCACCTGTTTTCATGTTGTTCAGTTTCAGGAATCGCACACTGATCTGTTCATACAGTATATCATGTCGTACACTCTAATCTGCACTCTTTGTTGAATAAAGACAAATGTCCTTCTCCTACTTCAGAAAAAAACCCAGTTCCGACTAATCTTCATGATTCAACTGATTGCAGACACAAACACACAATCTTGCGGTAAGTTTCTATTCCTCAGGCGTCTGTGCCTGTCACTCGCAGTTAAAAAGGGGTGTGGCCTCTGTGCCTGTCACTCACAGTTACAAAGGGGTGTGGCCTCTGTGCCTGTCACTCGCAGTTAAAAAGGGGTGTGGCCTCTGTGCCTGTCACTCGCAGTTAAAAAGGGGTGTGGCCTCGGTGACTGTCAATCGTACTGGATGAGGTGTGGCGTGGTTTCTGGGCCTTTCAGTCCCAGTAAAGGAGGCATGACCTCTGTGCTTGTCAGTTCTAGTGAAGTCAGTTTTATTCTAAACACTATTAAGATGGTGCAATCTACTCACATAAAAATGACTTACAAGTGTTTTTGCGACGCAAACATTTTAAGTGGTCTTAAAAACGGATGAAAATATAAAATGTACAACATGGGCACTTTGATAAAGGAGAAAGAATATGGTATATTGTGTGAAAGTGTCAGAATTACTTACAGGGCCATTTCTTACACCGCTGTACTTGTGGTCAGCAACATTATTTGGAGTTGTGTAGTCATAATTCTCACTGACACTTTCATGATTATTAAAAATGAAAGCAGACTAGCTACAGTTTAAAATACTGTAAGAGCTGAGAAATTCATTATTTCTTTGTACGGCTTTTCAGAGTGTTTACGAGGTAAAAGTGCTTTTTTTTCCAAATCCTGTACCTCAGTATAAATGAATAGCGCAATAAATTGCGCTTGTACGAGCCGTTTCGGGGTTTTTTATTACTCATGGCTCAGTTGGATATTCTTACGTCAATATTATGTACAAAAATAAACCATTTTTTGGTTTTAAATATATATCATTTGTATAAGTGCAAATTTGCCTCCTTTTCAATCACGTGCCAGAAAGCTTGACCAAATCATGGATGCGGAAGATTTTTTTTTAGCATCCAGGAAGCTCTCCTGGAGAAAAACTGTCTGGTGTGGGAGCAACAGAGGAGAGGAAGTTGGGTCAGAGCCATCTAGGAATGGCTCACTGCCTGTTATCACATAAGGAAATTTTTCAAATGTGGAGGCTCCCAATCCGCCTAGAGCCATCTCCCACTTTCCATGCCCCATAGTGGACACCAGTACGGTGCACAGCCTCGCCGTGGACATTGCTCCATCTTCCGGCTCCACTTCAGACATTGCTCTGCATCTCTACTTCATCTCTTCACACTTCATGTTCACTTCAACTCACTGCACCAGAGAGGATGGCACATCTCCTGCCTGCTGTGTTGCGGGTATTGCTCCTGGGCAACCCTCTCGGTCTACGGGCCTGTGCTTTCTGAAGGATGCCTCGTAAGGTGATCCAGGTCCTCGGCTTGACTGTGTTTCCCCCCAAGGTTTGCTCCTTGTCTAGGATTCATATTCATGCTTATAGTCTTTTTGTTTTTCGCTTGTAAATCCAAATAAAAATCTGCACTTGCATCTGCCTCCTCTCCAATTACACAACAGTTACACCCCCTAATTTGGACAATTAAAAGTTAAAATGCTTAATCTTTATTAATGCTGTCAGATGTATTGAGAAAGTGCTCCATTAATGCTGAAAGTTTCCAGACATGAGTTAAGAGCAGAATAAAAACCAGTGAGTGAAATAAGCACCAAGACTTTTATGAGATAACTATAAAGGAAGCACGTCTGCCACCCATAAAACAAAAAAGTGATTATGTATGATTCACTAAAAATAGGCAGTCTTTTGCATATTAATGGCTTCTTTTTTTTCTTTTATTTTGTCCATATATATATATGTACACACACACTTCACATTTACATAAGTTCCACAATATTACTCATCAGCAGAAGTAAACTTCTCAGAAAAAAACTTATTCCAAGCAGGCTTTGCTGTTACTCAGGATGGCCTTCCAGTCTTGCTGTAATTGAATTATGGTCGATAAGATGGATATCGTTGCCTTAGCATTCTCTCACACACTAGCTTTAATGGCTAGGGCATATTTTATGGCTTTCAGGCCTGACGTCTGGCCTCTGCCTAAAGGTTATTTCTCAAGTGTACTTCATTAACTCATGCTCCAAGGAAACTATTGTTTTCACTGGATTCCCTAGCTGCAGCAGCTCATCTGAGAGAGACCAGGATGCAAAGTCACGCTAGTTAACGAAGGCTGCAGCGGAAATGTTTCAGAAAAGCAAATGCTCGTTGAACTTGGTGCAGTGGCTACAGTACATTTCTGATTCTCTGCAGAGACGCTGTAAATGGGTTACAGATGTGAAGGAGGTAAAAATACGTTATTATGTTAGCTCAAAGGAGTGCATATCACGAACACAAGGCGATATATATCTGTAGGATTATCAGTGATTTCAGAGGTGCCTTTAAGACTTTGAAATGTCAAGTGCATTTAATAGGAAATGAATGTCATCCATCAGAGAGTCTATTTCTCCCCACTGTGTAGATAGATAGATAGATAGATAGATAGATAGATAGATAGATAGATAGATAGATAGATAGATAGATAGATA
>JAQLOM010171596.1:0-11235 GCA_030068315.1 Chrysichthys thysi | reverse complement strand
ATATGTTGTCTATGTTCTATTGTGAATACAATATCAGTTTTTGAGATTTGTAAATCATTGCATTCCATTTTTATTTAGAATTTGTACTTTGTCCCAACTTTTTTGGAATCGGGGTTGTACCAAAAAAATATTCCATTGTGTCAATTTTTATTAAACAAAAGCAAAACCAAAATGGAGAAGCCATGTGTGAAACACTAAGTACACCCCATGTTTCATTAGCCTGTAGAACCACCTTTAGCAGCAATGACTTGACGTAGTCATTTTCTGTAAGACTATCAGTCTTTCACATAGTTGTGGAGGAATTGTGGCCCACTCTTCTTTACAACATTGTTTCAGTTTATTGAAGAAAAGGCACATTTAAACACATTCAAAGTTTCCTACACAACATTTGAACAACCCATGACATGCTGGGATAATGTAGTAGTGTGGTCAGACGGCTGACATACTACATGCTATGTTTGGAGGACAAGATGGTGGTGAAGAACATGGTTTATTTTTTCCTTTGTAGCTAATGTACCTGCTACCTCCAAGTCCTGGAGCTCTTTCTGAATGGTCCTCAGCTCTTGAGCTACTCTTCTGACTATCCTCTTGTCTCCCTGACTAGAAAATTTACAAGGAGCTCCTGTGAGTGTCTGATTGATGATGCAGTGATGTTCCTTCCACTTGCAGATAGTGGCTCCAAAGATAGTTACAAGATATGTCCGAAATTGTTCAATTAGTCTGTAAACATTTATATTGATATGCATTTGCAACAATTGGTTGCAAATGTCATGGGAGAGCTTTCCCCCTTTCCCCATCATGACATATTATTGTGCCACACTTTTGTAATGAAGAACTTTTTTGTGGCCCACCAAAATGTACTAACCTGGCTGATATTAAAATGCATAGATAGTAGGTACATATACCTTCAAACTATGTATAGATTAAGACCGGTTCTTTGCCTTTTCTTGCCTTTGTGT
Source organism: Chrysichthys thysi (assembly GCA_030068315.1). NCBI lineage: Eukaryota > Metazoa > Chordata > Actinopteri > Siluriformes > Claroteidae > Chrysichthys > Chrysichthys thysi. The sequence goes on along the minus strand of JAQLOM010171596.1, from coordinate 10,276 downwards.
ACTGCTTTTTCTTGGTGTGTTCAATACTTTTTCCCTCTGCCATTCCACTTTAGTATACATAACTTTATTTGTGGGCTGTAAAGGTCAAATTTTACATGTGTGGATTTCCTGGGTTACTACCAATCTCTGGTCAAAATTTTGTGTCCTTTTCTGAAAAAAATGTTGACATGTTCAATAATTATTTCCCCCACAGTATATAAAAAATCTTCATTTTTTTATGTAACAGATGAGTCCAGTTCAACTGTAAACATTCAGAGTTTGGTTCAGCCTTAAATCCGTGTGAAATGCTAGGTGGGTAAACAACAGCTCTTAATGTTAAAATGATGAAAAAAATGTGAATATGAACAGAATAGTTCAGTGTACAGAGAATTATTTGGTTGACTCAATGACTGCAAGTTGCCCAGTGCCCTGTGGCTTCAAAGCAACCCCAAATCATCACCTCTCCAGCACCCTGCTTGACAGTTGGTGTGAGGTGCTTCTGCTGATATACTGTGTTTGCTTTTCACCAAACATGGCACTCTGCATTATGGTCAAAGACCTCTACTATGGTCTTGTCTGCCCAAAGGACAGAAATCTTGTGATTTGTTCAGATGCATCTTTGCAAACCTAAGCCGTGCTGTCATATTCTTTTTAGGGCCACATTCTTTTTCTCCTGACAACCCTTCCAAACAAGCCATACTTGTTCAGTCTTTTTCTAGTTGAACTGTCATGAACGTTAACATTTAAAATTCTAACTGAGGCCTGTAGAGACTGAGATGTTTTTTTTCGCAGTTTCTCGAAGCATTGCATGGTCTCACCTTGGGGTGAATTTGCTGGGATGTCCACGCTTGGGAAGACTGGCAACCTGCCAAGACTCCTGCTTTTATAGATGTGGTCTTGCTGATGGTCTCACTTGCTGATGCTCAACAAATCAAGTGCATTTAATTAGCAGCACCAGGCTGCTACTTACCCTCTTATATCTTATGGAAGCCGCAAGGGTGCACTTCTCACACAGCTTCCCCATTTTGGCTTTCTTTTTGTTTAACACATAATGACACGGTGTAATCTATTGTGTGTTTTTATACACTTGAGGTTAGATTTAAATTATTTTAGAACCTGGTAATGTCCAGATCATTTTTATTATGTCCTGAAGTGTAAATTCCTAGAATTGAAATAGGGTGTACTTTCTTTTTCCCATGACTGCATATCAGGAACATCAGACTTCTCTGGGCCCAAGCTCATCAGTGATGGACTGACACAAAGTGGAAATGTGTGCTGTGGTCTGACAGTTCCACATTTTAAATTGTTTTTGAAAATCACTGAAGTTGTGTCCTCCATAATGTAATACTGTGGCAGCGGGGGCATGGCCGAGTGCTGCCGTGTGGCAGGGGAGCGAAGCTGGAGAAAGGGAGTTCCAAGTGACCACACCTGGAGATGATTAACAAGCTGCCTTTTTATTCCCCGCAATGAGCGGCACAGGGGAGATGCCACTGAGGAGAGACTGTGTCTATGTCTCTGTGTGTCTGGTGTCTAGCATCTAACTTTAAAGCTGAATAAAGTTGTTCATTGTCCCTCAATTCGCCTGTCCTTGACATCGCCAGCAGATTGATGGCTTGCTCCAGCGATGTCAGGCGGTGACACTGGCGCTCCCGGGCAGGAGCGCTCCCGGGCAGGAGCTGACGGATGAACTGTTCCAGTGTCACATTGTTGAGGATTTCCTTGACACCACGTTCCTCAGTCACCGCCGACAGGCATCCCAGAGCTGCTGTGCAAATGCAAGGGGCGGATTCTTCCAGCGTGAGGGGCCAGCCGACTTCCTCCAGGGTCAGCACATGGAAGCGCTGGCGATGCTGCTCTGGGGTCCGGCCGACATGCTGCAGGATGGCTCGCATCAGTTCGTAGTCCAGCCAATTGGTGGGAGGCAGCTGCTGGGCCACGAGCTGGGCCTCTCCGGACAGAAGTGGCAGCAGATGGGCTGTACGTTTCTCCGCTGGCCACCGAAGAGAGCCAGTAACGCCTTGGGGTTGTCATGCAGCCCAATCTTGGTCATGGTGATTTGGGGTCTGGACATTGCTGACGCTGACCGGTGGAGCAATGTGTGACCCATCTGCTGCCACTCCTGTCTGCGGCCCAGTAGCTGCTTTCCAACTTCCTGGACTATGAGTAGCTGATGCGAGCCATCCTCCAGTGTGTCAGCCGGACCCTGGAGCAGCACCGCCAGCGCTTTCGTGCACTGACCCTGGAGGAAGTCAGCCAGCCCTTAACACTGGAAGAACCCGCTGACGCGAGCAGGTTCTGGAATGCTGCACGGTCTTGCTCCTAACCCTGTAGCAGCGCTTGAAAGCGCTGCCCCTGCTCCTTTCGGAAGGCAAGCAGCTCTTGGTGCTGGGTCTGGTATGTGGCAGCAAGAGTGTGGATAAGCTCAAACAATGGGGAGGACTCCATGGGGTGGGTGCTCTGCAGTTTTTCCCAGGTTTAGGCACCACTGTGGTAGACTCAGGTGTGGATGGGTGAACTGTGATGAATTGACAGGTCAATTGAGGGACAATAAACAACTTTATTCAGCTTTACAGCTAGACGCCAGACACACGTAGCCTCTCCTCAGTGGTGTCTCCCCGCGACACTCACTGCAGAGAATAAAAAGGCAGCTTGTTAATCACTCCCCTGACACATGGTGGTGCTCTGCCAGGACCCTACTGCCACAAATACCTTTAATGCTGTTTTTGAAATCCAGATGCAATTATTAGTGTCCACAGACAAAAACTGACCTTTCTTCCCTTAGGACCAGGCATTCCAATGCCATCTCGCCCATCTTCTCCCTGTTAAGAGACATGAACTTTAATAAAGAGATGATGTAATACATATCATGCAAATCTTTCACATTCAGAAATCAATTAGTCTGTGTGACTCCTCACAGTGTGATGTAATTGTTTCAACTCATTTTCAACTAAATTAAACATGAATACTATAATGTTGGTTATTAATTCCATTTATTTGTATGTTTGACTGAACATGAAACAATTTTTTTAATGGAAACCTGAGGCATGTCAGACTTACATATTCTCCCCGGGGTCCATGTGGACCTGTAGAACCCTTAGGTCCTGGGTCTCCGGGTTCACCCTACAAAGGAGTTACAGAGCATAATTATGGGAACAAGTATACAGTGAATGCTTTGGGATGATGAACAAAAGTTTCAGCCAGCTTTCCCCCCACTATACATTGGAGATCAAAATTAGAGAACAATCTACAATTTCCTAAATGTCAGTGTCACTACGTAGTCCTATTTGGATATGATCCAAACAAGAGTAAAAGAGCAATATTTTAACCATATGTCATGAGTTACATAAATTCAGAAGCACAGTATAAAAAACTTAAATGAGATATTCGAAAAAGAACACTGATCAATATTAGAGAACATTTTCAGATACCTCCCAGTTGTTGGTATTAATCTGGCAGCTGGTGCTAATTTCCTGTGCAATTCCTATTAATTTTTGACTGTTGTATCCTTCAGAAAATTTAGTTGTGATTGTTCTTACTGTCTGGGAGCAACTGTGACCACATAATTTCCTCAGGGATTAATAAAGTATTCTGATTCCGATTCTTCATGCTACAGTCATTGCTGTTCTCTAATTTTGATCAGTGTCCTTTTTCAAATATCTCATTTAAATTTCTGTGCTTCTGAATTTATATAATCCATGACATATTGTTCAAAAAACTGCTCTTTTTCTCCTGTTTAGATAATTTGTAAATAGGACTATGTAGTGACCTTGACATTTAGGAAATTGTACGTTTTTCTCTAATTTTGATCTCCACTGTGTGTGTATGTATATACAGTATGTATCTCAAACATTTACAGGATAAGAAAATGAGGTATTAGGGCTATTTGTTTCTTTTTTCTTTTTTTTTTAGATTAGATACAGTTATACATGAAGCATCAGGAATTTAATGACCAGCACTACATTTCACATTTTCAGATGTGACGTACCTTCCGACCAACACCACCTCGTCGGCCCTTTTCCCCAGGTGATCCTTGGCCTCCTCCAGGGCCCTAAAAACAATTGACAATGAATGAATATTCAAGAGCTATAAGAATATGTTTATATACTGGATATAAAAAAAATCTACACACCCCCAATAAAATTACAGATTTTCATAATGCAGAAAGATAATTCACAAACTTCAAGTAAAGAAAATTGTTGCACTTTTTTTAAACCCAAAAATTGTGTTGCTTTAAGTATAAACTTAATATGGTAAAGTTTGGTTTATAAAGTTTGATTACAAACACTTTCAGTGTGATAACCAAAGTACTACATGAAATTAACAAAGTGACTTCAAGTTCTATGACAAATTAAATAATACTCAGAAAGGCTAGTCAGTTTGGACAGCAATCATGTTATACTTCTAGCCTCATATCAAGCAAATTAGATGAAATGTTCATTTTTAATACATACTGTATGTGCACATAAGTGTCATTATATTATTTAGTGCAGTTTGACATTTGATAGGGGTAGTCTATACAATGAGCACCGCAATGAAAAGTTTTGTACATTTAAAGTCATATTTTGCATGACCAAGAGCATAGGTATAATCAATATCACCATGGCTGTGAGAGGTGATGACAGCAAGGAAAAACTTGATTGAGATGACATGAAGCGATCTTCAGAGGAACCAGACACAAAAGAGAAACCTCATCTGGGTGACACCAGATTCTGTGATTGTAAATAAGTTGCTTCTTTAACTGCATGCTAGATGATAAAAACTGCAATTGGGTAGGCAGGAAATTCATTAGATATAGCTATCATGGCAATTGTAAGCACATGCTATCTTCATGGTTTCTATGTGCATCTTTAGGCTGTCCATATGGTTCCGTCAGCAGGAGTGAAGTGATGAGATCTCTAAACAGACGTAGGGCATCAAGCAGTCTGGATGAGTTAAATAAAACATTAATACTGAGTAACTGACATTTTGGACACAATATTGCCAAATAATTTGATGATTTTAATTTGCAAATGCAAATAGATCCTGAAGAAGCCACACTCACAGAGCCTATCAGCTAGTTGGCAAGCAGCCTCACAATGATTTATACATTCCTGTTAAAGGTGCATCTAGTCTGCTCAGAATACTGCATCTCCAGTCAAATTAGCAGACCAGAACTACGGTACAGTTGTGCAAAAAAAAAGATTATAGGCAACAGTTTGAATGTTAAATTTTAGACCGAAAGACCTGACACTTAACATGAACATGAAAAAAGTTGCTCCTGTGAAATAATGTGACTCTCTATCCATCCATCCATTATCTATTTAATTTCTTTATCTCTCTATCTTAATATCAACTTCCATCTTTCTTTCTTTGTGTCTAACCTCTAAAACTCCTTTCTCTTTCAATTAATCAGTCTTTCACACCCTAACTCCCTTTCAACCACTATATATGTACAATTTTAAAATGTTTGCTTTGCAAGCACTAGTATTCCCTTCAGGAAATGCAAATCTAGTTATTCCTTATTTTCTTCTTAATTTCCTTATTATTATTATTATTATTACTATTATTATTATTATTATTATTATTATTATTATTATTAATAGTAGTAGTAATAGTAGTAAACGAAAAGGGTACATTCAGATCATGAGAAACATTTCTAAGAGGACCAAAATATTCCACCATCACCCAGAAGAGAATGAATTTTCCTTTTGAATCTGTTTTTTCTTTGGTTTCCTAGTCATCATCTCAGGACATTTTTCCTTGCTGTTCTTACCTCTGGTTTGCTAATTAGAGGTCTAAGGCAAACCTGACATCAGGTTCCTTTAAAGCTACTTTGCTTTGCAATGTCTATTGTCTGTGGTCTATCTATGAGGGCTATACTCAATAAAATTAAATTGAACATCCTTAAACCAGGTAGTGTGTAGCCCTTTGATAACAATTAAATCCTACTGACGTTCATTTACATTGTTGTCTACTACATTTATATTTGATAGCAAAAAAATAGACACAGTACAGATTCAGTACAAATCTAAGGCACTTACCCTTGGTCCTGGATTACCATCCTGTCCCCTGACTCCTGGTGTTCCTCCTGGTCCACTGGAACCCTGCCATAAAGAACCATACAGACACACACTGGAGGTCTTAGTCTGGCATTACCAACAACTACTAAGAGGTCATTAATTCCCATCACTTATGAAATCTTGCCACTGGAAAGAACACTTCCATCCTGATGGTACTAAAGTGTTTGCAAAACAATCAAAACTAGAGAATGTAATTCCAGGGAATTACGAGTGCATGAAGAAGCAAACTGTAGTTGTTTGAAGTGGACTTTGTGCCAAATAGTAGCATTATGATATTGGTAGCTAGGTTGTTAGCAGGATACTTATGGTAGTGGCAATGGTAACTGGAGTAGAGGTTATGCTTGATGTTAGCTTAGTTGCAAGGTTGCTATGTTGTAACTGTAGAAGTGGTTGCTAGGTTATTGCTAGGGTATGTGAGGGAGTTGCTAGGGTAGTTGGGGTGGTTGCTATTTTCGTTGCTAGTTTAATCATGTTGGTTAGTATGTTTGTTGCTAGATTAATCATGTTGGTTTGTATGTTTGTTGCTAGATTAATCATTTTGGTTGCTATGTTTGTTGTAAGTTTAATCATGTTGGTTGCTATGTTGGTTGCTAGGTAATCATGTTGGTTGAGAGTTTGAAACTGTGGATGTGGTTGCTAAGCTGTTGCTAGGGTATTTGAGGTGGTTGCTAGGCTGTTGCTTGGGTAGTTCTGGTGGTTGCTATGTTGGTTGCTAGGTTAATCATGCTGGTTGTTATCTTGGTCGCTAGGTTGTAACTGTGAATGTGGTTGCTAGGTTGTTGCTAGGGTACTTGATGTGGTTGCTAGGGTGCTTACGGTAGTTGCTAGGGTAGTTATGGTGGTTGCTATAATGGTTGCTAGGTTAATCATGTTGGTTGCTAGATTGCAACTGTGGACGTGATTGCTAGGTTGTTGCTAGGATATTTGAGGTGGTTGCTAGGCTGTTGCTATGGTGTTTAAGGTGGTTGCTAGGCTGTTGCTATGGTGTTTAAGGTGGTTGCTAAGCTGGTTGCTAGGTTAATCATGTTGGTTGCTAGGTTTCAACTGTGGAAGTGGTTGCTAGGGTAGTTATGGTGGTTGCTATGCTGGTTTCTAGGTTAATCATGTTGGTTTTTATCTTGGTAGCTAAGTTGTAACTGTGGATGTGGTTGCTAGGTTCTTGCTAGCGTTGTTATGGTGGTTGCTATGTTGGTTGCTAGGTTAATCATGTTGGTTGCTATGTTGGTTGCTAGGTTAATCATGTTGGTTCCTATGTTGGTTGCTAGGTTGCAACTGTGGATGTGGTTGCTAGGTTGTTGCTAGGCTGTTGCTATGGTTGGTATAGTGGTTGCTAGGTAGTTGCTAGGTAGTTGCTAGGGTGTCCATGGTTGCTACTATCAGAGATAAAGGAGTTAATATAGTGGCTGGTAGTATAATCAGCTCATTTGATATGGAAACGGGCATAGATGCATTATTTCAATGGTTGCTATGTTGGTTGCTAGGTAGGTGTTGCTGTAATGTAGTTGAATAGTTTAAGTAGTTAAATAGATGAATAGTTTAATATAGTTTAATAGTTTAAATAGTTAGAAAGTTGAAAAGTTTCATATAATTTAATACAGTTTAACATGTTTCATTATTGTAGTAAGGACTTTTATTTTGAGACAGCTGAAGACAAAAGAAACAGTTGAACAGGATGTGTAGTCTTAAGGGAGCCAGATTGTGTGCTTAAAGCTTGAGAAAATGACAGTTGGTGCAGGTGGCCTGAACAGCTGGCACAAGATTCCAATTGCTTTATGGCCCTATTGTGATGTCAAAGCCCAATGTTAAGTCTATGGGGAAGTTTTTAATCAATATCTCCAAAAATATAAATGTTACAAAAATGAAAAATACATTCTCAGATTGGGGCAAAGAAGATCTATGTAAAGACATTTGAATGAAGTTTCTACATTTAACGGTTTAAGCCACATTCATTGTTGAAAATGGCAAAATGGTTAGAATAATAATAAGCGGAATAAAAATAAGAATACTACGGATAACAGTAGAGTGCATTTTCATCCACTCTAACAAGTCTCCACTTGTTTTCCCCTTTATGAATGGAATGATAAGTGAGTACCAAATGAAATCTCTAACTCAGCAGTAAAATGTGTGGAAGTCACCGCATCTGTTCTCTCAACAGAGCTAATAAAGGCCACAGGCAAAATGACATTTTTAGGGAATCCTACTTTGAGGATTTCACTTCAAAAGCATTCATTACAAAACAACAGACTGTTATTCTTGTATTACAACTCTTTTTATTCATCTTTATTCATCTTCTGCTGCTTAATCCTGTTCAGAGTCACAGGGGGAAGCTGGCACCAATCCCAGCTGACATCGGGCGAGAGGCGGGACATACCCTGGGCGGGTCGCCAATCCACCGCAGGGCGACACACAGAGACAGACAACTATTCACACTCACATTCACACCTACTGGCAATTTAGAGCAGCCAATTAGCCTAATCCCCACTGTGCATGTCTTTGGACTGTGGGAGGAAACCGGAGTGCCTGTAGGAAACCCACACAAACACAGGGAGAACATGCAAACTCTGCACAGAAAGGCACCTGTGCCAAACCCGGGTCTCAAACCCAGGACCATCTTGCTGTGAGGCAACAGTGCTAACCACTCAGCCACCGTGCCGCCCCATTACATCTCAAACACTGCAAAATTCCTTCTTTACAGCTAATGATATTTAAACAATCTGCACTGGGAGGAAAATGAACCTGAACGAAAACCAGGTGGATGTAGGAGGAACCTGCAAAATTTTAACCCTAGCTCCAACTAAAGGGGAAAATAAAAACTCACTCTTGGCCCTCCTATTCCACGCTCTCCTGGAAGACCATCTGCTCCAGGCCTTCCACCAGGACCCTAAAACATGGAAAAGTATAGTAGTAAAACTGTAAAACCTTGTAAAGCTCAGTGCATGATCAACATATCATATATGGAAGTTTGATAAAGAAAGCAAATAAATAACATGCTTAAATTAACTTACAGCTTGACCAGGTGGACCCCTTCTCCCCTGAGTACCCTGAAAAACAAAGGGCGTGCAATAGAGATTATTAAGATGAATCATTCATCTTTGTCCCAACTTTTTTGGAATCGGGGTTGTAATAATAATAATGGAAAGAATGAGCAATAACAGAATAATGCAAGCTTTACATGCACTGTGAATAAGTTTGGTTACTAGGCCTGAAAGTAGGACAGAGAAAACATACCTGTCTTCCTGCTTCTCCTGCACCTCCTATCCTCCCATCTTCTCCAGGTTCACCCTATAAGAAATACAATTGTCATCAGATGTAATCAATATTCATTTATTGTAAAAAAAAAAAGAAAAAAAAAGATCTTTTGCACTCTTATGCAGATATACATGCAGAATAACAAGGTCTTGGATCTTCTATCTTACAAGCGTAAGATTAAAAGTCCATTCTCTGCAGCCAAACTTTTTCATTGCTAATGTAATACATAACTGTAAAAAAACATCTCAGAATGTAACAGCTATGTAAGCAATAAGAGATTTTTACCGGTGGCCCAGCATCTCCTGGATCTCCTTTTGGTCCTCTCTGGTTATTGTCCTTTCCTGTAATGCCCTATTAAACATTTATTATATTTATGTATGTGACATTTTTATTTATATACACTTTTTGAAAGAATGAACAATTTACTCTTTGTGCATTGTGAGCCGCAAGAAATACCTTAAGCTCAAATAAAATTGACATTCTTTTTTTATAGACTAAATTTATATAGAATTTAATTGAATTATCAATAAAAGCTAAACAAGGCAATTTGATCTAAAGTTTCCTAAATAGTTTTGTTTAACTAGAAGAGAATATTATGTTACGTAACGTAACGGGTGGTTCCATGTTAAAATGTTGCGAGCGGGGGGCGGGGTTGGCGACGTTAAAAAGTTTGGGGGGGGGGGGGATTATCAAAATTTGTTCGTTCACCTTCGGCCGCTTAATCCTGTTCAGGATTGTGTGTGTGTGGGGGGGGTGGGGGGGGTCTGGCACCAATCCCAGCCGACATTGGGCGAGAGGCAGGACGCACCCTGGGCGGGTCGCCAATTCACCGCAGGGCGGCACACAGAGACAGACAACCATTCACACTCACACCTACAGGCAATTGAGAGCAGCCAGTTAGCCTAATCCCCACTGTGCATGTCTTTGGACTGTGGGAGGACACCGGAGTACCCGGAGGAAACCCACGCGAACACAGGGAGAACATGCAA
>JAQLOM010171527.1:0-11241 GCA_030068315.1 Chrysichthys thysi | reverse complement strand
AATGACTCCGCTAATGCAGGCTGTGTGGAAAATCCGTTCCGGCAGCCATTTTTATTTTATTTTTTGAGCCGAGTTGGGTCCGCCTCTTCCGCTACATAGCTAAGATGGCAGCTTTTCGGTGCGAAATGTTCCACACTCCAAGATTTGACCATTATGAGGGCACCATCCGGGTCCTTTCAGTACACTTATTTTTGCTGCAATCATAACGGGAACGCCCTACGTACTCAAACTAAGCATAGTAAGTACAGAAAGTATGGATATTGGAACACAGCACAGGTTCGCTCACTACCGGGAAGCCAGTAGGCAATAATTAGCAACACCACCTAAAAACACCACATTACATGGTATTTAGCACATCAAAACACTGCATCAATATGACCATAGATAAAACTTGGGCAGTGTTGTGTGTACGACTGATTAAATGACACAAAAATAGACAGAAGTTTAATAAACTGTACACTGGATTCTGGATGATAAACTTGCGGATGGTGAGGATCTCCTAACTTTGAGTCGGAAATGCGACTTCAGGGGGCTTTCCAGTACCATTCCTGACTCAGAACTCGGAAATCCCGACTTCCAAATACAAATGGAATGCGGCTGGGGATGTAACGTTCATCGAACAACCAAGTTTGGCATGTTTTTTCACTTTACTCAAATATTGTGCAAAATAAGTTGTATTGGTTACACACTGGCGCGTACACTGTCATCTGAGCTTAAAAAAATAAATCTTTTTCAGAAAATGGCTGATCAGGTCATACCTTTAGACACAATTCTTGGATGTTTCCTAAACATTAGCACAGGCCATGGAGTTGTTGGTCTTTCTTTCGTATTACCTCTACCATGAAATTTACTATACCCCAGTTCCATGTAAACCAGAGAACAATCCATGCATACATGAAAATGAAACTCCTGTAATCACGCGTGCCTGATCAGCTCAGATCAGCTCTCGACTACTGCCCGAACATGGCGCAATGCAAACAGAGCACCACGCAAGGACAAAGTTGGGGTGGCTGTAATCACGCAGACATGAAACGCTGAGACAGCGTGCAATCAGCAAATGTTTATTCGGAGTATCATTTCCGTACAAACACTTTGCTCTGCACAGTCAGAGCGCTCTTGGAGATTATGATTGTAAACACAGTTCGCAAAGTACAGAGAATAGGACCTGTCAGCTTTGAACAAAACTCACCTTGTCTTTTCTTTCCTCCACGGTCGCACACGAGACTGGTTCCGGTCCGTCGTGTACGGAATAACCACGCGAAAACTGAATGGATCAGTCGGAAGACTTAAATACAGGTAGTCCTCATGTTACAATGGAGATACCTATTGTAAGTCAAAAATATCGTATGTCGAATGTCGTAAGCCGCGGCTTAGCCTAGCTTAGGTAGCTTAGCCTAGCCTAGTGAGGAGTCTTTTCCTGTGGGAGAAGCGCTGGGGCGTTTAGACGACATGCTTTTGAATTAAAATTAGCTCTTAAAGCGCACAAAAAACATGCGGCAATGCACTGTACAGTACACCGATATACAAGTTAACTCTGTGAGTTGCGGGAGATTGAGGCATCACGCAAGGAGTGACGTGTACTTCCGGGTGTCGTCCACACGCATCATACGTCATGCGCTGTGACGCTGGCCTGCCAGCAATGCCTGCCCGCGAATCTTAAATATTTTCTCAAATATTTTATAATTTTTAGTGCATCGCAAGCATCATCGTAGCCTCGAAAAATCACAAGTCAGACCATCGTAACTAGGTGAGCACCTGTATAGATACTTATATGATACGAAACATCTTCAATTTCATGTGAGAATCTAAGATCTAGGGGCTAGGATGGCACCGAATTGTTGCAGATTGCTTCAGGAATATCGGTGGCATTGAAAATGGCGAGCCGCTGCTTGCGACAGAGGATTCTGGGAAGTCCGGGTCAGACCCTTTAAATGCTTTGGAATGTTTGAGAAACCTGCTAGGTCCTGTTATCTCTTGGTTATAGCTACGATAAACACTTGTTACCTCTGCAGCATCTCCTTTGTCTTTGGCTGCGATTCTTTCTCTCTCTCTCTCACACACACACACACAGACACACACACACACACAGACACACACACAGACACACACAAAGCAGCTTACCTTTTTACCGAGAAACTGAAAGGTGTGAGCAACTCTGCCTTGAAGGCCTTCCTGTTCTCAGGAACACTGCAAAGCAGCACGACTGTTACAGTGCTTACAGCAGAGACATTCTTTTTTGACGTTCTTACATGTGAAATAAATGTTTTTTTTAAAAAAAAGGTCACCTCATCAACAATTATAAGTTTTAATTAATAAAACATTTATTTTTTTTTACATTTATTCATAATGTTAGATTAGTGGAATGTCAGGTAAACAAATCCCTGTGCACAAGCTGGTACTATAGAAACAACACTATCAGAATAAGCGCATTATGATGTCATGTTATACGAAATTCCAGAAAAGTTGGGACGTTCTTTAAATTTGAATAAAATGAAAACTAAAAGACTTCCAAATCCCACGAAAACTGAAAATTGAAAAACTGTCAGACAGAAAGCTTGAGCGTATGTGATGTTCCATTTAAAAACAAACTACAAAAAAACAAAAAAAAAACAAAACCCTAGTAATTAGTAAACTTATTAATAAATAAATCGTTGGTATTTCATTTTAGTACAAAAACAATGCCATGTCTGACACACAAACTAAACAAGTCCTTGATTTTAAAGTTTGGTCAATTTTTAGTAGTTTATTGAGACGTACCACTAACTTCGCAGATAAAAAAAAATGTTCCTGAATTGTACGCAGTGTGAACCAACCTCAAGACAAAACAAAGACAATACCACAGACCTTCTAAACTCATCCTCCTGGTGACCCCCCCCACAGAATATCTATGGCCCGTTATTAATAATGCATATGATTCTTCAGACGCACCACAGATCACGTCTGTTTCTTTATTTCATTCAGTTAAAAACAAAACAAAAAAAAAGACAACGTTTATATAATGTAAACCTTTGAGTATCTCTCCAAATGAAATGTAGGCCAAAGTTCGTGTTTAAGAGCATCCACATAACCATCCTGAGGCGACGGCTTAACCTGATGTAGATAAAGGTTAAGTCTGATCCGATGTTCGAGGGCAGGGCAGCGGCGGACGCGCGGTCTCCCCTCCCCCCACCTTTAGCTGCGCTGGATGCTACACGCCAGATTAGCTTCACGCCAAATGTTGGAGAAGACAGCAAATCCAAATCCAGTACACTTCTACTATCTGAAACCACTCAGCCCTTATTCAATCATATTCAATTCCAGGGAAAGGGATTTGTTCATGAACAATACATCCAGTACTGCTTTTTTTTATTTTATTTTATTTATTTTAAATCTCTGAAGTGTTGATAATAATGCGTAAGATTTCCATTTTACCAACACACATCATGAATAAAACGGCGCAAGCTTGCTCAGCATATGAGTAAGTAAGTGAATGCTGAATAAACACAAAAGCACAGGATCTGTCTGATGCACCATGATGTGCTGGACATGTAAGCCAAGCAGACATACTCAGCTGTGACAAATACGGAGAAAAACTCCCCCCCCAAAAACCTGAATCATTTAGTCTGTCATATGACAACTGGGTCGTGTGACAGTCTATTCACACATGGCTATGTTCAGACTCTTGCAGATCAAACCGCCGACTAGGAAGAAACAAAGAAACTCAGAATTCTTCTCCTCCGTGTTCAGCCAGTGACGTCAATTCAACATGGCTGCCCCCAGCATGACCAGGAAACCCAGCAGCTCTTTTTACCTTTAAATCGTTTATCCTATAGAATCTACAAGTACAGGGTGGCCACCGAAAAAGTAGCCCGCCTCCGATGTTAGGAAGATAACACAAGCAATGGTCCCCTCTTGTTTGGACTACTCCACCTCTCTCCTTGCTGGTCTTCCAGCATCCCCAATCAGACCATCCAGGACGCTGCAGCCCGACTGGTCCACAACCTTCCCCGCTCCTCCCTCGTTCCCCCTCTTCATGCTGACCTTCACCGGCTGCCTATTGCAGCTCGCATCAAATTTAAGACATTGGTGTTAGCATACCAGGCAGTTAAGGGGTTAGGTCCAGCATATCTTCAGAGACTTGTTCATCCCCATGTGCCAGCCCGTTCCCTTCGTTCTGCTGCTTCTGGCCGCCTGGCCCCTCCTCTGCTCCTGTTCAGCCTGCTCAAGGCTGCTATCTGTTCTGGTTCCTCGTTGGTGGAATGATCTTCCCATTGAGGTCAGACTTGCTGACTCCCTGACTACCTTCAAACTCAAACTGAAGGTTAGCTACTAGGGTTTTGTTCTCCTTTTAATTAGATTGTGGTATGTGTTTACATCTGCGCTCGTTTACGGTTAGCTCTGTTTTCACTGCTGTTAGCTGATTGGTCCTTCTACAGAATAGGTGTTATTCTGGCACTTATTCACTTGGCACATGAACTCCCTTCGCCTAGAAATTCTACTATCCTCGTACTTGACTTTTGTACTTGTTGTACGTCGCTCTGGATAAGAGCGTTTGCTGAATGCCTGTGATGTCATGTAATGTAAAGACAAACGAGCAAATAAATAGTTTTTCTTCAGTTAAACAACAAAAGCCACAACAGATGCTGAAAGTGGTCCCTGTTCACGTCTGTGCAACTACATACGGAGGGGGGGGGCAGACGGAGACAAAGGGGTGTGGCACCGGTATTAGAGGTGGGGCAACTTTTTCATGACCCACCCTGTATTTCCTTGAGATTGGTCAATATCTCTTAAATGCGACAAATATTATTTGAAAAATACAGTAAACCCCCGTTCCAAAACTTCTCGCGAAAGATCCACGATACACGGACGCCACCCCAAATGCTTTTTAAATAGTTTATGATCAGCAAAAAAATGATATATTCTAAATAAAAAATAGCCAGGGGCGAAAAATGTGAACCACGATATAGCGGAGGATTACTGTATTCATATTTGCGAGCTGTAAGCCTATGAATAAAAAGAAAAAATTGCATTAACAATGAAAATGGTGCACATTTCTTTAACATCACTATTCATTTCCACACTCTAGTCACTTCTCATCCATTTTGTTAGCCTTGCTGGAGCCATTTCAGTGCCAGGTTTATTTACTCTGGAATAATTTGTTTTATTCTCATGTCCCAAAGCGTGTCCTCCCCCATTTTATTATCTGCTTTCTTCATTACTGACAGAGAAAGGTCTCAACTTTGGCTTCAAGTCATTTAGCCAACCAGGTCACGTGGTGTAACCAAGGGAGTAATCGCGCATTCACAATGTGTACCCCCACCATGGAAGAGTGATGGCCTCAGTTAGCCTTAGCCCTTCACTGACTTCCATATATTTTCAGCATGTTTTGACGTCAGATAACTTTACGTCTGATTCGTTCGGTCCCTTTATAGGACGGTTATTTTCCAGAGAAACAAATACCCGTATGACCGGCCCCATGACCTCGTAACTCATTTTATGGTTTTTCTCCAGCTACTCTAAAAATGACATCACCGACCTGCGACGTTCAGTCCCACAACAGTATTATTTGGATAATAAGCTCTTGGGAAAATCTGAAAAACCTGTTTGGGCCTCAGGATCGCCCCTTGAAGAGCTTAGTGAATCAGAGCGCTTACCAATATGGGCTGCACGATGAAAAAAAGGCGGCAGAATCAGAAGGTGAGGCAGAAGATTTTTTGTGGTGTAGCTAGCAGTCACACTACGCTACCTTATGTCATCAAAATTGAGCCTCTTGACTGTTATTTGACAAACAAAGTAGCCTCAATCTGGCTTCACTTCACCTCATTCAAACTGTATGCTGTGCCTCCATCCATTCTCTTTTTTTATTTTTATTTTTTTGTTGCCACGTTCAAGTCTTCGTGTAGGCTTACTATTGCTTATTCAAATCTGTGGAGTCCAGAGCATTTCCTCAATCCATTTATCCTGTCTGCTGTGTGCAAAGTCTTCCCAAAATGGGAACCGATTGGTCCATTACGTGGCCTGCTCAAGTCCCATTACCTACGTTTAAAAAAAAACTGTTTTATCGTAATACTTGCTGCTTTGTTAATTCACTACGGTTTGCTTTTTACTCTTATTCAGGATGGACGAACGATTCTAGGGAAATCTTTTAGCTGAAGCTGCTCGCTTGTGTGCAAAAAAAAAAAAAGACAATTCCTCAAATTTTAGTTGGATTAAATGACCTTCACTCTACAGAGAGAAGGAGTTCAGTTTCAGCTCTGGGCACCATTATGGTTTTTTGGCCATTTTAAATTGCTTCAATTTGTCACGTTATTTCCTGTCGCGTTATTCAATGCCGTAGCTTGGGAGCAAATTGCTTTCACACGTTATGTTATTCTTTGACCTTAAGTAATGTGCTTCGTCGACTGGGAAATACAAAAAGCTGTTCTGCTTTTTTAACGCGTGCTTCAGGCCTGACAAACTTTACCTAGATGGTTTTACCAGCTGACAAAACAAAACAAAGTAGTGACTCACAGGCGCCTGAATAAACACTACACCAAGTGTCCTAAACAAGCGGTGAAGCATGCTGGGTAAGCGACAGGTGTAGATTTGGGTATTGGTTTGTCCTCCCATTTGTTCAGATTCTTTATTAATGTTGAAGACCTTCACAAATGCCCTAGTGATTCAGGATTACTTGCTTTTTTTTTTCTTTTCTTTTCTTTTTTTTTTTGAAACTCACTGAGGCTGCATGGGACTTTATTATTTAAACCGAGAGATTGTAATCAATGGCCAAAACTTTGTATTACAGTAATCCCTCGCTATATTGCGGTTTGCATTTTGCACCCCCGGCTATTCGCGGATTTTTATTTAGAATATATCAAGTTTATTTTTGTGGATTACCTCTATTATAAAACAAACATTAATTTAAATGGAGTAAAATATTAATAATACATAAAATACAATACAATGTAGATCATACTTACACAAGACACAAAGATCATAGCGTTGCTTATGAAAACGCGGTGTGGGGATACTGAAAAAAAATATGGCTGGGGGAAATGAGTCTGTCCAATCGGAATGCCCTATTCGTTTTACCTTGGTTGTGATTGGCTGCTGGCTATGACGCATACGGTCGGGGAGAAGCAACCCACCCACCATCGCCAAACATCCCAGTTCTTCGCCCGTACCAGTACTCGCTATAAATGTGATGTTTCTACGAATAATACACAGAACTCACCTCGCTATATGCTCCCAAATGTTTTCTTTATGTGTTTAATTGTATCTAGATTGTGTTTAAAGAGTGTGAGAGGATAACTTTCCTTCTTTCATGCAAAGTTTTGGAGCATAACCCCTTTTTAGTGTATTATTTATAGTGCAATATTTTCTGACATTTTCATGGTAACAATATTTATCATGCTGTACATCATCCTTTGAAAGCAATATTCAGATACAAAAGAACCTTCAGCACATGCAGAGTGCAGCCCGGGGGCGCTCACGAGCTCTTGTGCATACAGTAAGAATGTAATGCAACAGGTCTAATATTTATTAAGCTAATTCTATATCTCATGATACATCACACAGACTCTTCACTGATGTATTTATTCATGAGGGATAAAAACACTGCAGCTTCCTGCTCATTTCTGGAGAAAAGTATATTTTGATCATGATACTCACGATATTCAACTGGCTGATGATATGAATGGTCATATCACGATAACGATAAATGTAACGATAAATGTATCAATAAAATCGCCCAGGCCTACAATGAAATACCGCATATGTCTGTTCTCATGCTCCCAAAAGAAGGGATCATCAAGCAAAGGGGAAAAACCAGAAGGGAAACAGAGGATGGAAGAATGAGTGGATAGCAAAAGATGTACAAAAGTTACCCAACTAAAGAAAAACCCTAGTTCATCTTTAAGGACTTGCACGTGTCAGTCTTCTGGGAAAATTTTGCATTTGACTTCGGATGTGGGAAGTCACGTTTAAAAACACCCGTTATCGACCAAAGTGCCGTACAGACTCTTAAGCCGAAGGATATCAAGAAGCAGCTCAAAAGAAAAATCCAGTTACGATATAAATAGGCAGAGCTAATGGGGCAATTAAATGAATTAATACCATAGAAGAGACAATGAAATGGCAGAAGAATAAAAGCTAGGTGGATAGAGAGAGAGAAAGAATAAAAGAACAGTCTAATCAGCCTTTCTCGGATATCAAGAGTGACATGCAGGTGAATTTTAGCCAAGACGTTTAAAAACGTCTAAAGTAAAAGAGGTCCTAATGCTAAGTGGTAGCGAATTCAGAAACCTCCTGCCAGCAAAAGAGAAATCCCAATCATCTTGTTCTTAGGAATTTTGAGTGGAAATGGAGAAGATCAGAGATGATCGACCTCCATGTATCCATGCTACAAAAATGGATGACTGTCGTTAGCGACCTATTGATTTGCGCTAATAAACAAGCGTATATTGTTAGCGTGCACAAGGTACTATATGTTCTGTGCGTCGAGTCATCGAGTCTCCATCCTGCTTTCAATTTACACCAAAGATCCCATAAAGAATCGACTCGCTAAGTGCCGGCATTGCAAACAAAGAGTCAACTGCAAAACTTCGGAGTCGATTCCACACACTGAAAATGATTCACCTCGCGTACATACATGGCAACCGAAATTAACTTAGCTTCAGAGGGTTTTGGTGAGCAAAAGAGGCTTCGTCTTCATTTTTTAATTTGTCTTTTTGAAATTAGAACAAATCATGGCTTGAAAGATGGACACGGATACAAAAAGTGTGGTACGCGCCTAAAGAAGTGATAAGAGTAAATTTATGCATATACACGCACCTTGAGTTAGTCTGAGTGATGCATTTAGTTGACACGAGCACTTGAGAACATTCACATGCTCTGACAGATTCTCTCATAAATATCATGTATATTGTCATTAGAAAACTTATTTAATTAATCCTAGTTAAGAAAAAATTTGTAGCAGTGTTGAATAAAATGCAGCAAATTAATATAATTTGTCTATATTTTCAAAAAGGAAGCTAATCGAATAATCAGGGGGAAAAAATAACTGACAGATTAACTGATTTTCACGATTTCCATTCACTTTGCAAACGATCACGTTCAACTTGAATTCAGTGCTGTATGAAAATCTTTTCTGAGCCATTTCGAGGCAAAACATTACCATCCAGGTTTATAACAGGTTCGAGTAGCGTTGAGTGTAGTTGTACGGGTCCTTGGTCACAGCAACAAATGGATGCTGCCTCCCCTAAATACCGTCAGGGAGCGTTTAGACGTCTAGCACGCACGCTGCGCATGCGTCGCTGGCTTCCGCGTCCGTCGCCGGCTTTCACCCTTGCTTTCATTTGCCGCGCCCATTGTACTGTATAAGACGCACCGAGTTTTTACATCCAAAATTTTTAAAGAAAACGTGCGTCTTATACATGGGGAAATACGGTAATCAGTGGTTGCAGCCCTAAAATACATTTTAAAATAAACACCACACACACACACACACACACACACACACACACACACACACACACACACACACAGAGAGAGACAACCTTTCACACTCACATTCACACTTAGGGCCAATTTAGAGTAGCCAATTAGCCTAATCCCCTCCGTGTATGTCTTTAGAATGTGGGAGGAAACCAGAGTACCCAGAGGAAACCCCACATGGACACGGGGAGAACACACAAACTCCACACAGAAAGGCGCCCAAGGTCAACCCTGGGGATCGAACCCAGGATCTTCTTGCTGTGAGGCGACAGTGCTAACCACCACACCACCGTGCACCAGAAACCAATCGGTTATGTTAATTTTTTGGTAATTATATTAGATTTCTGATTGGATTTCCAACAAGTTATTAATAACTATAATAACTCAGAATACATTTTTTTAAGTAACCCTCCCAACCCTGCCTACAATGACTTTGTCCCGAACGCAATTCATGATTAACGATTGACGCAAAGTATACTGCAATGTCCACTCTATGATAATACAATCCTTCAGTATAACTAAGCTGATAAAACACCTTGAAATAACATCTTCACCAGAGAGTGGGAGAGCACCTGACCTGAGCGTGGAGACCAGGATTAGCGAGCATGGTCAGTAAAACAGCGCAAATGAAACTGTGGCACGTGAGAACACTTCACTTAAGCAAGCATTGACGCATATTTCCCCAGGGTTTATGTTTTACCTGTAGATCACAGAACCTTACGCTCATTTTTATTGCCCACGCTCAGTTCACCAAGCCAGACCATTACACCTCACACATGAAACTCAGCTTGAGGAGGGGCAAATACAAATGCTCCATTTTGTTATCTGTACCACCCGGCCATTATCTATCTATCCATCAACTTGTACTGAAAGAAGTATCAACTCATACTGAAAACACACACACACGTGCACATTATATATAAATAAAACATACACACACACACACACACACACATACACACACTATGAGAACTGTACAAGTAGTTTGCTATAGAAGCTCCAAGGAAACACAATGTGACATGGCTAACAGAAACTATATGGCCAAAAGTATGAGGACACCTGGCCATCACCTCCACATGTGCTTCTTCTCCAAACAGCTGCCACTGATTTGGAAACACACAATCGTACAGAATGTCTTTACATGCCGCAGCATTACAGTTTCCCCTTCACCGACACTCAAACCTGTTCCAGCATGACACCGTTCCTGCTCACAAAGACACGGTTTGCCAGAGTTGGCATAGAAGGGTCCTGTCCAGTGTCCTGCCCAGAGCCCTGACTGCAACCTCACAGCACCCCATGGGTATGAGACCTTCCCAGAAGGTAATTACAAGAGCAAAGAGGGAACTAAATCTGGAATGGGGTGCTGAACAAACACATAAAGGCATGATGCACAGAGGGCTACATGTCCTGGATACAGGCTGAATGAATAACAGAGGATTATTTACATGCAGTGCAGTCAGTAAGTGATGGCATCACTGTCTCAGAGGACAGTACAGCGATATTCAGGGTTTGTTTTGTTACTGTTTTTTTTTTTTTTTTTTTTTTTTAAGTAAGCAGAATATGCCTCTTGCAGATATACACAGCTTGTGAAATCACATCACCAGCATGTCCAGGATGTGCAGGCTGTGGGCCACCCCAACCCTAGGATGTGGGTCACCTCGGGCCTAGGCTGTGGGCCACCCTGACACTAGGATGTGGGTCACCTCGAGCCTGGGCTTTGGGCCACCCTGACACTAGGATGTGGGTCACCTCGGGACTAGGCTGTGGGCCACCCTGACACTAGGATGT
>JAQLOM010171448.1:0-11247 GCA_030068315.1 Chrysichthys thysi | reverse complement strand
CATCCGCTGATGAAATACAGTGCATACTGTTTTATTTCGAGTTAAATGTTCTTTTAATGTTTGAATTAACATTTTTTATTATATTTTATATTCCTGGGTCCTGCAAAAGCCCAAAAATTCCGCAAATCAAAATTTGAAAATCTGTGATGCACTGAACCCACGATAGGTGAACTGCGATATTGCGGGGATTCACTGTACTCTTCTACAATTTGGTCCCTTTTAGCCAGTCTGTAACACACAAAACACCCATGTTTCAGTGTTATATACACTAACTGAATCTTGTGTGGATTTGACTTATAGGGCTGGGTATGTGAGTATATCAGACCAATTAATAGAAGACACAAGCATAGAAAAGTACCATAAAGTTTATTAGCACCACAGGCATATGAAAATACACTTCCCACATGTGCTGTGTTTGTATTAAATACAAGCAAGCAAAATATCCCATAGGGAGAATTAAAATAAAAACACACCAGAAGAAAATAAGCCTAGGTGTAGATTTAAGCAGATGTATAATGCCATTAACTCAGTTGCCTGTCAACACTACAGAAACAGCATATAACTGAAAGTTTCCAGGAATTTCATGAAGTAAAACAGTGTAGCAATCTAATCTTTTGCACAGAATCTCCTTTATAGGCATCAGTGACCTTTTATACTAGAAGCAGTACGTATATTATAATGCAGCAGATGGTACTGTACAAAAGTCCTGGGTGGAGCCCATCTTTCTCCCTGAATAAACAGGAGTCTTTAGTTGCACACTCTTACTTGTTTTCCCTGTTGTTTATTTCAATCTGTTATTTACCTAGCTTCATTTTTGGTTTACTGACATTAAGATAAAAAGTATAAGGTATAGAATTATATAACTGTCAAAAGAACTGTGCTGGAAAATCCTCTCAGGGTCTCACCTTCTTTAACCTCATCATCTCAGATGTCAACACTGAGACTTGTTTTTCCTGTTTTGGCTTTTTGCCCAGAAAAAATAACCCAAGTGCTTCTTAAATTTCAACACTAATAATTACTGGGGATGGTATACAATTATAATTGTATGATTATACAAGTCTAATTCCTGGAAAGATTTTCACATGAAAATCACTTAAATCGTCCAAGTGAAAATCACATTTGTAGCACCAGTTAGTGCTTCACCCGATCCCCCTTTTTCCAATTTATTGTTTCCTAGCAGTTCCACAGTGCTCATCCTCACAGTAACCTCACAGTAACCAAGCAATTCACACCAAGCTTCTGTTACATTTTTATGCAAAAGTGAAATTGAGGTGTGCTTTGAAACAGTTTGTCCTGGGTTCATATGTACAATTTCTGTCTTATCAATCAACATCACACATGCTGGCGCTGCTCCAAATAACACAAGTGCAGCCTCGTGGGCCTCGTCTGCACATGCATGGTAGGTCAGTGAGGTCGCAGGGTGTCCCAGCTTCTCATTATATGCTTCAAGCACCCTGTATGCGCACTTAGTGCACCCTTTGGTGGAATTGACACTGTTGCAAACTCAGCAGTGGTCTATTACCCACGATATTTTTGTGCTTATTTACAAGGAGCAATCTGGATCCTTGTAAATAAACACAAAAAAAGCACTGGGACTGTTTGAGAGCAAAGCAAGGCAGAGTCCTAAAGTGACTTTATCACTTGTCACCAAGTAGCATTAGAATAATATCTTATGTGAAACAAATTCTGTAAAGAACTGATTAGATAAAATATGACCAGTTACCTAATTAATGCTTATAGACTGTATACCTTTTTAAAATTGCCATTAGCTGATTAGAGTGCAGTTAGTGGATTTCCCCATCCTTCTCTCTTCCAATGGAAAACAAAGATAACACTTTTGTCAGTCATCGCATCACAATCATTATATCTTTTTCCCTATCAGCAAAAATGTCTGAGTAGTGACTGTACAGTTTCGTGACTCTCTGCCAATATCAGTGAAAGGAAAGCCATAATGAAAGCATTGTGCCGAATACACCTGGAATTTATTGAAGTTTTAGGACTGCCCCATTTGCTCACTTTTACACCCTTGCATGCCCAATCACTCATGGACCATAGGTTCACTCCTAGACAATGTCAGGTGCAGATTTGCAGGAGAACTGCGGAACTTAGGGTGCTATTCACAGAGCCATTCACGGGATGCAGCATGACATTGAACTAGAAAATATGTTAAAGCCTATAGTGATATTGATTATGGAAATACTAAATATAAAACCGGTACATTTGTTTCTGGATGATTATAAAACTTAGTCTTGCAGCATATTCATCTCCACTGACTTTTTTTTGTTTGGCCAATTCCCACCCACTGGTCAGTTCTTCCACATACACGCTTCGTCAGAATCGCTGGATAATAGGGCAAACGCTTTTTTTTTTTTACACCACTGAGGAACCTGACAGCTCATTGTCTTGATTTGGATTCTGCCTCACTGTTACATAACTTTGAATGCAGGAATTTGCCAGTTAAATGTAAATGTAAAACTGTTCAAATATATATGTACATTTTAACACACAAGGAGTATATTACAGTGATTAACAACAGTAAAAACATTTCTCCCATACTGATCTGTCGACAGATTTCTAATGCCCTGTGTTGGTATTCAGATCATTTGCCAACTAGTCTTCACAGTGAGGTGATGCCATAATTATTGGCTCACCCAGAATGCATCAGGTTACTGGTCACACAGGAGTATGGTCCATTATAGGCAGTTTTGTTTGCGGATCCTGGATCACTATCTGTAACATTAAGAAAAACCTTAATTAACCATTAGTACACATGTACTGCTGAAGTTGAGTACTGTACTTAGTTATGAGAAATCAAAACATGATAACATTTAAGTAACACTCTTGAGAAGTACATCAATTTAATCAAAGCACTGATTAAATTTACTGATTAAATTTGATAAAATTTAAATTTACTTGCTGATGATTCCAACTTTGAAACAGTATTAATTCAAACCCCCGCAGTTTTTGATGACATTTCTTATTGTGCTTTTTTTGGATACTTAACCCTGTAGCACCCCTGGGGTCATATTTGACCCTAACTTTTATTTCACCCTTATATACAACCCACTCATTGGGTGGTGGACCTTAGTGGACATACCAGGAGGTCTCATAAGGACCATTGGATAATGTAGTAAAAAAGGGTTAATTTAATAAAAAAAAACAAAAAAAAAACACCTGTTTTTGCGTTCACTGAGTCTGTATTTTTATTTTAGCTAATGGAGATATTTTCCTATTATGATTAGGTGGTTTGGGTTTTCCAGGGTTAAGAAGAGTAACTACTTTAGATTAGCACCATAATTATTTAGTAACAAAAAGATTTTGTACCATTGTGGGTCTTCTCTGCCACTGCTTTCTGATCAGAAACATCACAATCAGTCCAGCCAGGATTACCAGTGTCAGTGTTAAGGGAATGCCAACTAAAAATCCTGTCTGGGGTTCACTCTTATTCTCTGAAAGCAAAACAAAACAACAAACTGATCACTGTAACTGTTTCATTGAATCATGTCCCAGGGGCATCATACATATTGAGCAGAATTCTGCTTGAAATAGATTCCTGTTCCAAATATCAGTTTTGTTTCAGGTGTGATCACATTCAATTACAATGAGAATCATTCATACACAGATACAACCTAAGGAAGAAATATGTACATATTTTGAAATAGATTAAATAAGACACTCATGATGGAAAGAAATCAAAATCAAACAGCGCTGTACTTCTGATACTATACTCACGTGTAGTAGATGTAGCATTCTGAAAGCCTGTGTAAGTTTCGATAACAGCACCTGAACAAAGACAATATCATCACATTACTAACCTTCTCAATACCATGCTTTGCTGCTTTATCAACCTGTGCGCTAGACTGAAATTTAAAAAAAAACTCAAAGTTTAATGGTTTACCTTTTTCCGGTCCAACTTCAACCTTCAGTCCAACTTCATGCTCGCTTAGGAATTTTCCCCCATCAAAAATAAAACATGTAAACGTCTTCGTATCTCCCAAGGACACATTACGGAGAAGTAACGAGCAGTTTCCTTTTCTAGTTGACAGGAAGACTTCAGACCTCTTTTCATAGAATTCATGTATAGGATGTATCTCATTACAACAATGGTTCACAACTTTCTCCTCGCCAATCTGCCATACCAGCTTATTAGCATCTTCAGAGCAAGGGCATGGCAACATCACATCCTGCCCAACAAAGGCAGTCATGTTCTGGATTGGCTCTGCTGCTCTGCTGTCTGCAACATTAACAGATTAACAGAGTGTTACATCCTCAACTGTTCTATATATCCTATAACTGTTTTGAATGCATATACTTCAGATGAAAAACATGAAAGATTATTCTGATTGATTACACAAGAATATGATAACCATACTGCACATTTTGTTTATTCTGCAGCATAAACAGGGAATAGTAATTAAAAAAAATTATCAAAAAATGTACAAAAAATATAGAAAAGATGCATAGAAATTGTAATATTAGCTCACTCCTAACTACCTCCTAGAGAATCATGATGTGACAAATAATTTAACAGTGGCTCTTGAATGAAGTTTTTTCTGAATTTAGCTGATTGAGAAATTTGTGACGTGCAAAAGCGTATGCCATCCTTCCACTTCAACCATAATTTGCACCTATTATTATCATTGTTGTTGTTATTGTTATTATTATTAATAATAATAATTATTATTATTATGTTAGATATCAGAACCTGCCTACCCTGCATGGCCTTAATCCAAATCAGGTGAAGACAACCCCAGAGTTTGTTCTAACATTTAACCACCTCCCACACTGAATTTGAATATCCTGTTATGTTTTTTTTATTATTATTATTAAAGTAAATGCGAACAATCAGGACAAAAACTGGAAGACAGTCTTTGAAAAACCTTTGACAGAAAGGCCCCTAGGCTGGATTTGTATGCAATGAAAAACCACATCACTGAAAAGAGATGAATGGCTCAGCTAGCATGGTGTAGATTTACACTGGTACATTTAATAGGGTGTAGCTCATACTATCATGATCTGCATTCTCACCATAAAAGGTTCATGTTTACATAAGCTACTCATTTCATAATCATCATACAATCATATCACTCCAGGGCAAAATGTGAAGAAAACATGCGTATTGATGAATTGTGCTTTGGGAATGAGTGGCACATCCAGTAGCACTAAAATTATGGCAAGGGTAGATAGTGGACAAGAATGGATTCCACTGAACACCAGAAAATCTTGGAAACTAATGGCTGGCAGTCAGTGAAAAACTAAAGCTAAGACAATGATCCAAAACATACCTCAAAATGAACCATGAGCTACTTAATGAACTACACCTAAATAAAGGTTTATGAAAAGCCTGCCCAGGCCTCATACTTGAATATAAGAGGGGAATAAGGCAATGTATGCAAGATATATGGTTAATATTTTTAAACTAACACTAAGAAGAGTTCATGGAATTTCCCAGTGCAAGAATAGAAAGACTACAAGGCTACAAGAAACATCCGGAAGCAGCAATTTCTACTCTTAAGGAAGTTCGACATGACCAACAGATGTATTGCACATATTGGCTATAAATTAAGCAAAGGGCTTGTGTTTACACAAAAAAAAACAACAAATGCTCTATTCATATTGAATTGAATTAGGAGAGTATAATTAAATTTGTGTCTCCTGGCACGAGCCTGACTTTTAAGTACAATCCACATATTTTCAATAGAGTTGATGTCAGGACATGTTTTAAGCTTATGTAGTCGGCGCTATCTATTTCTGAACCAGATTTGATGTGTATTTGGTGTCATGGTCATGTCGGAACACCCAGCTGAGTCCAAGCCCAATACTTCCCAGACATTCATGTCCATGCAACATGCTGAAAAAGCTCAGTGAATAAATTAAAACAGTTCTCAGACATCTACAATTTAGCATTCTTTAGAGTCAAACTTTGTTCTTCTGTCACTTCAGGAAGCTTGGTTTATGAAGATTACTTCTTTTGTTTCAAGGACTTGTCCATTATTAAGTGTTAGGCAATATCTACACACCCTCCCATCCACATTCAGTCAAACCTAATGGCTGATTCATTGCACAACTATCTAAATTTACTTTGTTATAAGAACATAATCGTGAGTTCTGTTGGGACACACCTAGTGTAACTGGTGTCAAAAGTGACCTTCACTCGAATGTGAGATCGATGTAGAAGAGATGCATTTATATTAACACGTATTATAAAAATGATAAAAAGCAACTAGTTTGTCCCTACATCTGGGAAAGAATAACAATGTTTGCCTCATATCTACCCTGTTTTTCTCATTTGCAATCATTATTTAGACTAGAGTCTCACAAGCCACAGCTGTTGTTTGGATTTCAGTTCTGCTGTTGGAATATCCAAAGTCTAATATATGAAACTATACAAAAGATGGCTTACCAATGCATGACACAGCCAAGAGCCACAACAGAATAGCAGTCCTACAAAAAAAAAAAGAACAGGTTAGCTATAAAGATGTGTAAATCCTGCCTATTTCAAATGCAGTCCTTGTATTTGGGTCACACGCTGAGCATTAACTAATACAATTTTACTCAAAACCTTTCATATTTATAAAGATATCATCAACTCATGTCTTATATCCAATTCTTGTCATTCTTTTGTAAAAATTGGCTGCACAATACACATAAATTTGACCAAGACTTCATCTACTTTCTACAGCTTCTGTAGATGACTACCATAGTCATCTACGGTCAGGTGCCCAGGCCTGCAGCCCGAGGTTAAATGACTATCACATGATCACATGTCAGCCTAGATGTCAAATAACCTTAAATAGATAAGCTTATAGTGTTTGTCATTGTATGAAAATGGATAAGGTGAATTAAAAAGCATACTTAAAAACTACCCATGCACTACCCATTTTGAACTTTAATTTATTTAGGCCTGTTTACAAAATAAATGTGAATTATTTTGCACGTTTTCATGTTTTAGTTTATTTATTTAATATTGTGTATTTTTCATTCATTCATTCATCTTTAGTAACCATTTTTTTCCAGGTTGATGAAGCAACAGATATGGTGGATTAGAATGTATCAAGTTTCAACATGGCTACGCTTTTATTAGTGTGAATCACAAGGAGGCAAGGGAATTTTCCTGTTCTGCAGTTGGCTAGCTGTGCTGTAAGAATGACACAGCTCTCCATAGCCCTGGATGACTTTTTGAATCCTGCATTCTCCACTACCAAATATGAACTTCTCAATTTCACAGTCTGTGATTTTCTTTATCCTGGATTGATCAATGAGGAAAGGCTGCATGAATGCACCCGAGTTCGTTGCGCCCGTGAATGGGTGTAGGTGTTGCTTCACTCGCACCGGCAGCCGTAATCCGACATGTTTTTAAGGATTTTGTTAATTTTTTTATATTCTCTCTTGAAAAGAAAGTTGTGATAACAGCAGGTCATGTCTTTGAATTGTTTATTTTATTGAATAATTTGCTTCGGGTGATATCCATTCTTTGGCTGCGTTCACTGAATCCAATCACAATGTTATGGTGCAAATACATTTGAAAGCTGATGATTGTGATTGTGTGTGATGAGTGTTAATATCACTGGCTACAAGTCACTGCCTGATTTCTACCAAGTAATCGTGTTGGCAATGTTGGATTTAGTCATAGTTAGCTTATCTTGTGTATTTGCAAGCAAATAACTAACCTAGAAATTAGTTAATGAAAACAAATGAGCATTTTTCAGGCTTTTGAAATTACAAAGCAAACTATTCTAAGCAGTGAGGATTCCGCTGAGAGCAGCACGAGCACCAAGTCTGTTAACGTTAGAGCTGGCTGCAGAATAAACTTCAAGTAGGTAGGAACGCTATTTCTTTTTACTGTAGCTTCCGGCTTTTTGACTGTTTATTGCAGGAGGTTGGTGTTTTGGTTGCATAGGGTTGTAACTGTATGGCTAATTGTTGATATGATAATGCCGCTAAAAGCAGGAGTCTGTTGTTTGTATTGCTGATTTGTATTGCATGCTTCTCTGGGCCATATTTAATATAGTATATCATGATGTAATACATTGTAGCCTGTTGTTTAGCTGGCAGCTGTTTTTTTCAGGCCTGTTTGCTGGTCTTTGAAATGTATGTGCTTTTGAAGTTTATAGTGGTGTTGTATCAGTAACATGCAAAAAACCCTGAATGAATCAATCTCTCTCTCTCTCTCTCTCTCTCTCTCTCTCTCTGCTGCTCACTCACTCGCAAATTTAGTAGTTGTATGTGCATGTGCTGGTATGTAGTCGTTAAAGAAAGCTTTCGAGTGGGTGGGTGGTTCTTGTACGTACGATGAAATATAATCCGGCTGGCACCAATGTGTTGCTTCATGCTCTGCATAGATTTAGAGATTTACATGGAAGGGTGATGATTGTGCAGATATGTGGAGGTGTTATTACCAGGGAGTTGAGGTGTTCCCCTTACTCCTGTCCTTAAAGTTTTGGGGCTAGTACATAAGTATGCTAGAATATTGGTTACTGAAAAGCAGTGTGATTAGGAGAAGCATTTTTTTTTTGTAGCCTCTCCTGATACAAGTTAAAGAACAGAAAGCTCCTTTTTCAGAGAATGGATTGTGAGTTTGGTTTAATTAAAATGTTTATTACACTTCATGTAATATAAGCAGTGTTTTACAGAAAATAGTCTACTTTGCCTCCTGCATTTTCTTTCCAACATAGAGTTAGCAGAAATCTGAAACTCTTGTCTCATCTAACAGAAAATTCCAGGCTTGTAATGTTTACCCTGCATTACAAGTTGTTCCAGGTTGTTGCATCTCCTGTTAGAGAAGTTGATCCCGTAGTGATAAGCTATTTGGGGGAAGTTGGATGTGAACAAGTTCTATTAAAATTTTACATAATAATGTATCATAACACTTAACACTTATGAATAAGGTTGGTTTTGATTCCCAAACACCAAGCAACGGACTAGTATTTACTTGTGGGTTATTTGTACTGGGCTGCAACAATGAAGCAGTAGTGGGGGTACCGGGCTTTACATGGATGACAAGAAAAGACTACTGGTAAAAGAATCAGTTAAGAATAATATTATTATAATATATTGCAAAAGACAAGTTACTCTGTTACACCAAACATGTCCTTACTCTCTCTCTCTCTCTCTCTCTCTCTCTCTCTCTCTCTCACACACAGACACACAAAGACACACATAGACACACATAGACACACAAAGACACACAAAGACACACACAGACACACCCCTTGGGTGTATAACAGTCGTATAAATCCAGCAAATCTTAGCATATCACACAGATGAATCAGCATCATGCAATCTTTCTCATCTGTGTTATCACCCTGACCTAGTTCTCCATGTACACTCTACTGTCCCACATGTTGTCACACATTTGGTTTTTATTGTAAAAACACAGCTACTGTATATGATGGGAGCCCCAAAGTTTGTGATCATTACTGAAAATGCTTCTATTTTGCATTCATTTCTAATTAATTAATTTTCATTACAAACTATACTATCTACAACAACAACTTGAGTGAGAAGTCGAAACTTTGAATGATTTACATGAAGTATAGTGTTTTTTAGTATTTGGTAGGCCCCCAGTGTTTTGTTTTGGTTTGGTTTTTTTGCTTTTACTGACAGCATGCACTCAAGCTCGCATGGACTCCATGCGTTTACACAAACCCTTATGATCCATCTTAGATCAAACCCATCGAAATGGTGCCTGGACAGGTTTCAGCAGAAGAGATTAGCCATGAAGAAAATCTGACCTTTGGTATAACGTAGTTAACGTGGTTGATATCACACATTTGCTTATAGGTTTAAACAGGGACTTAAATATTAAAGCTTTGTTCTCTCTTTGAATTCAATTTCAGAATACAAAAAAGGTTTTTTTCCCCCCATATTTTAAATAAAAAAATAAAAAAGATTGTGATCTCAGATTTTTTTGGATCCAAAGAAAGAAAGAAAGAAAGAAATTATTCAACTATGTGCCTGCTCAGCAGAACCACCACTGAGCTCCATAAACAAATCCCCCAAACACAGACTGTACTCTATACGTGTCTCAGTCCAGTCTGAAGGACAGAACAAAGCTGGCTGATTATTTCTACCACTTTCAGCCTTCGCTGCAATAATTGTAATGAAATTAGCTGTTTCAGTTCCTAGTTTCTTCCTGTCTGAATTGTCTTGTGTATATAGACAGCTATCAAAATTTCCACTTTTACTTACTTCTTATCAGCCCATTTGTTTTGGGTGTAACTAAGTAACTTTCGATTACGGCGCCATGAAAGAATTCGTCTCGAAATGAAAGAGTAAACCACCGGCAGGCTCACTTTCCCTCACAGTGTGCGGTTAGCCCCGCTTCATTCACTTTGAGGATCATGGTGATTTCAGACGCCTTCAGACCAAAAGTTTTGGAACAGCCTAAGAACGTGAACGGCTTCACTGAAATGACATGCGCAAAGAAATGTACAAGAGAGCCTGGAAAACAACCCTATACAAAAACAACCACAGAGAGAAAACGTGCAAGAGACAAACCTGGTCATCGCCTTTCTTTGACGCAGTGCTCAGCCCTCTGGTCTACAGTTCAGCCTGCGACTGAAGCGCGAGCGCGCACCTCTCTCCACCGCGTGCGCAAGCGCTGAGGCCCGCCCACGCGCACTTCCGGGTGGTTATGGGCCGTCGGTAGGAGCGCCGTCCGTCCGCAGGGTCGCCCCACGTTCAAATTACTATTTTACTTTTACTTTTACTTTTACAGGATTTTTTTTACTGATACTATTTTATTTGGAAATGTTTCCAAAAATGCCCACAATTAAATATTTATCAGGCCACAACAATATTTTGGATATCCACACAGTATATTCTATTAAATCCCCTCGGCGCCCCTGTGTGGACCTGTCCTCTGCTTCAGAGTGCTCTCGGACTGACCTGATGTGCTCTTCTCCTGCTGGAGCCCATCTGCTTCAATAGATTCGAAAACATCTCATGTGCCTTTTATATTTTTCATTTGAATTCAAAGCTTATCTGTGTATAATATAGCATAAACTGTCAGGTTTGGCAGTGCTTTGAGCAAAATGTAATGCTTATTTTGTGATATCATTATTTCATTGCATATAGATAGATAGATAGATAGATAGATAGATAGATAGATAGATAGATAGATAGATTTTTTTGTCCCTATGTGCAGTTGCAAACTGAATATTCATTCCTCTACCATAAGCCGTCTCCAAAGGCGTTTCAGAGAATTTGGCAGTACATCCAACCGGCCTCACAACCACAGACCAC
>JAQLOM010171439.1:0-11247 GCA_030068315.1 Chrysichthys thysi | reverse complement strand
ACACTCGCTCGGCAAAATTTAACAGCGCGCGCGCACACACACACACAAACACACACACACATACACACACACACACAGTCGCTCGCAAAATTTAACAGCGCGCGCCCACACTCACACACACACACACACGCATGGCGAAATTTAACAGCGCGCGCGCACACACACACACACACACACACACACACACACACACACACACACACACACGAGTACAAAGAGAGAATCCACACAGCAACCGAAGAAGCCCAAACAAATCAAAACGATGAAAAGGGAACAAGCACACACTGTATTATCAACAGCTGTGTCCACACACACACACGCTAGTTCTCTCTCTCTTTTCTTTTTTTTTTTATAAAATCATATGCAATTATGCTTGTGGAGCTGAGAAAAAAAAAATTAAATAAAAATGACACTCACATTCAGTGTCGTCTCCAATGTTCAGCTCAGAAGGGTTGTCTACACGAGCTTTAGCCAGGACAGGAGTGCTGCTAAACTCCGAGGTCTGGGTAGTTGTAGTGGTGGTTGTCCTGGCAGTGGTGGTGGTGGTTGTTGTTGTACTGGTGGCGGAAGTGGTGCTTGTTGGCCTGGTGGCGGTGGTGGTGGTGGTTGTTGTTGAAGTAGTTGTCTTGGTAGTTGGAGAGGATGTGCCTTTAGTGGAAACAGTTGAGGATTTAGCCCTGCTTTGAGTGCTTGTCGATAATGGGCTGCTGGTAATCTGAGGCCTAGCGGTGGCAGAAAGGTCCTGGGAGCGTATAGAGGTGGACCATGTGCGCATTTCAGGTTTGTCTTTGGCCAGAGGTGTGGTGGCAGTGGTGGTGGACCATGTCATATTGGACGCTGTTGAAGTCTGGTTATCTCCAACTGGAAGATTAGACCCATCCTGGTTGTCTGTTAGAGAACTTTCTGTAACACTTGTACCGTTTACAGGTGCAGAAGTATTCCCGGTCATTTCAGCAGCACCTGCAGGAATAAAAAAACAACAAACAATTAGCTTGGATGTGAAAATCAACCAATAAACCGATCAGTGCTCATGTCATTCGCTACGAATGAAGGAATGAAGGCATCAGATTAAATATTAAAAGTAGTGAAGTAATTAGCTAATCCTATACAAAAGAGGAACTCAAACCGTTCAGTTTTGTGTATGGGATGACTAGGATTATAAAATGGGTCATTTTAAAACTCGCTACTAAATCAAACGGGCTATAGGCGTGCCACAAAAGGCCCTAAATAAGTCCTGCACAACCTTTAAACAGTTTAAGCCCTGAAGGACCAATCATTTGTAGAAAATGCTGCTTTTGTCTGTGGTTTCCACATCTGACATCTACAGTTGGCACAGCTCTCACATGATTAGACATAAACAGATTATACTCTCAATAAATCCACTGTAAGGAGGCGTTTGGCGCCAAGCACCAAAGCTATGCAGGCACCTACTGTGCTTGGTAGTGTTCTTCGTATTATTATCCTAAGGTGGAGGCCAATGGCAGCCCTTAGAACTGTATGCCAAAAAGTTTCTTTTAAAAAATGGTTATTTTGCCAAATTTTGGGCTTTGCCCTTTAATGCCGCTAATGTATCAAGTTCAAAGTTCATTTACGCTCATAATTTTAGCGCATACTGTAACGGCGTAATTTTCCACCCCGTTGCATTATTTCTTCCATTCCGAATTCCCCGAGAAACTACTTTTCCGATGTCCTCCTAGGCCGTTTATCTGATTTCAGCAATATTTGGCAAGTCGCATCTACGGACCTTCCGGACCAAAAGCAAACAAACAAACAAAAATTTAAAATAAAGAATTTTGATACAACAAACCCTTTCACCATAATGCACTTATAAACTTGAAAACCTGGTCATCTATTTAAGCACCTTGTCTTGAGGCGATGCAACAAAATTTATGATTTTATTATTGCGCCGCTAGTTGGTGCTGTAATATTAGTACAATATATAAAAGTATAAAAGTGCTCAGACCTCTACAACTGCTTGACCTACAATCATAATCCCTTGGTCATGTGATTCCTTGGAGATTTCTGCTGATTTAAAGTCATGCACCGATGTCTTTGAATTCAGCTATATCATATGGTAGGCACCGATGGCCAAAAAAAAGATTGTGATGTCTAATATCTGCAATGCTTCACTGTAAAACCTGAAAGCTATGTTTACAACCGGTTACGTCCTGAAGAGGGACAATTCTTCTTCGGGTGTCATTTTACCAGAGGGTGGTGCTATGCAATGCTTGGCCCCCAGAACCTGCTTGCAGTTCTGAAGCTCTGAAAAACAAGCTCTGGAAAAGCTTGTTGAATTTACTCATTTCAAACGCATTCATCGCTTCCAAGTGCTTAAACTGAGTTTTCACACATCCAACATGATTTGATTATTTTTAAAGCCCTGAGCGAAAGCCTCTCTCACCTGAACTGAGGATCAAACCCAGGACACTGGACCCAACAGCCACATTAGCACTGCTTTATCCTACCACAGGTTTTAACAATGTTATTTAAAGCTCTAGTTTTAGGGAATTCAATAACTTAATTGGTTCAACACGATTAGAATTGATCCCGCTCACTCTAAATTAGTAATGAGGAACTTTTAATGGCATATAAGCGATGATATCACACTTTGATGAGAAAATTAAATATATTTTTGTACATGTATAGATATGTATATGTATATACACCTATATGTTAAATCTGACTGACCACTTATTTCATTTTTCAGTGTATAGATACACTCCATGCATCCATCATTTTAGTCTTATCTGCAGTAAGCATAGGGTCTTTTGTTTTGTTTTACAGTATTTGCTTTTTTTGTGTCTGAACTTTACAGAGAAATGCATGGATACACTATTAGGGAAAACACGTCCAAGGCAAGAATATATTACCTTTATCTGACAATGTGAATAAATATAAAATATAATATTCTGAGAAAAAAAACAAACAAACAAAAAAAAACCAATTAATTCATGTTCAATACTGATTTCAGCTCCTTATCGTTCTTATTTCAAATTGTAATTTTTTCCTGTCATTTTGTGTTAACTTATTTTAGTTTCTACAATTTTTATAGTCGTAGATCGTGGTTGTTTATTTTTTTTTTTTGTTATCCATGTCCTAGGGGAGAAGGGACAAGCAGGACGTATATGACAAGGACGTTGTTATGTTGCTGTGCGACTGAGCCGACTCGGGAGAGAACGCCGAGAATTGAATGTGAAAAACACCGAGAACACAGAGATGAGTGCACCGTTGTTGTTTGTCCAAGTCTGTGTGTGAGACGGAGCGTTAGGGAAAGATGTTTTAAAGTGAGAGTTCTCATTTTCATGCCGTGTGGTAGCACATACACATACGGTGTGTGTGTGTGTGTGACAGCAGATGCTGTGCAGAACTGCTCACTAGTGTGAACAGTGCTGACGAGGTGCTTTTCCACACTTGCAAATGACCCAAAGCACCAGAAACATCATCAAGCTTCAAACTTTCTCACTTTCCTGTTAGATCTCACACTGCCTTTTGTCACACTGCCTCCCGCCTCCACCCCCACCACCCCTAGCTATCATTCTAGCTCAGATCTACTCTGTCTCTATTGTAATTCTATGTGCCCAGGATTTGTTTGATCCTATTGTTTCATAAATAGTTCACTGCTTGGCTTATGCTCCCTAAAATTAGCAATGCAAAGGATCGACAAATTAGAGTCTGCGGAACACATTTACAGTTACTAACACATTCCTGAAATTTAGGTCAGCTTTGTAAAACACACACAGCTACTAAACAGCACAAGAACACAATCTATAAAATGTGCTATATAAACGCTACATTAATGTTATATGAATGCTTTATGCATACAGTGTGTATTATCTGTCAGAGAAACCATGATTCTGTTTATTGAGCTGCGAAGGCTCCGTCCAGGCCGTCTCTGCTCTTTGTCCCAGGTCTTGGAGACACGTGGATTTATACACACAAGAGCAAAGATAATAAACAGAATGGGCTAAAATTATTTCATTTTGATTTTACTGTAAATTGTTTATAAAGTATACCATACTTTGGTATTCGGAAAAATATATACTCCTGCAAAAAATAAATAAATGCAATAATAAACACACTATTCTTACAACTTAAAGTTTAAAAGAACTCATTCTTCAGAGTTGTTCACAACCCAACACAGATGTTGCGAGAATGAAATCTGCATCGGATTCATTCAATTGTTGTGGAACATTAAAACATGCAGTGACTTGAGTGCAACTGATGAATCAGCTTCGTGTGTAAGAACAGTTGTGCGCGTAGGACGCACCACCCATTTTTAACCCTCATCTTTATCCTATTTACATAAAAACACCCCGCCATTTATACAGTGTCGTGTGAGTAAAACAATAAAAGGAAAGCGTTCGACAGGCGACTTGAGATCCAAGTGAGATCAGAGAGATGAAAGAGATCCGAGAACGGAAGTCAACAGAGGTTAAAAAGGTGCCGTTGTCGGATACTACTGTAAATAAAATAGTAAAAAAAAAAAAAAATAGTGAAGGAAGATTGCTTTAAAAAAAAAAAAAAAAAAGAAACACTATTTAAAAAGGTCTTAACCAGGAACACCAAGGCAGTTTAACCCTCACCAGACGGTAGTGATGTGAACTCTATTTCTATCTTGGTTTGTGGTCATTTTAGAATTTGATTAGGTTAAATCATTTTTAATTAAAGTCTTAGTCATAAATATATAGGTGAGCTGAAAATTCAGCCTGAGTAAAGTCCATATTTAATATAACCAAGTAACTGAAGAAATTCATCCAACACGTTCAGTGCTTTTTACCCTTAATTAAAACTAAATCCTTACAATTCCAACAAAAAAGGTCAAAAGCACAAAATTGTAGACTGGCCAAAAATCCTAGGGCTGATTTGTAAAAGAAGGTTTTGCATATGCAGATTATGTAAAAATCCACCATGCTAGAAATGAGTGATCAGGGTCTAGATCAATTTAGCTTAACCCTTGATTGAAATAACTGGAAATTCAACATTTCACCTCCAGAGAATTATTGGGGGATATTAAAAGACTTTATATTACAATAATTTTGGGTATTTTTATATTGCAAATCAAGAAATCAAGGTTAAAAAGGAGTTACCATATATGGTCAGTGCAGGGTAAACTCTTCCCCCCCCAAAAAAAAAAAAAAAAAAAAAAAAAAAAGGGTTTGTGTATGTACGTATACAGACAGACAGACAGACGGATAGATGGAGAAAATCCATGTGGTTGGACGATCTCACAGCGGTGCGGGGTGGGGGGTGGGGTATTTTGGATGTCTGCTGATGTTACCAAATACAATTCTTCACCCAATAAAGGGTTAAAGATCCATTAAGTAGGACAAAGGGTGATCCATTAGTAGAAATCAAAACTACATTGCACAAGTATGTTTTCATTACTGTACAATTACCTATAACTACAAATTGTTGTTTTTGTAAGTTTAGAATGAGCCCTTTTATATCAACACAGGGAGCAGATCCACTGCAGAGCTGCCAAGTTGTACTGCTACAGTAGCCCGGAACTGACAAACCTCTAGAGAGCCCCCTCCATGTTTCATGTTTTTACATGTGGCAGCGTGAATCCAGAAGGAAATACCAGAAAGACAATAAAGAAGAAAGATGAAGAATCAGTGTTGGCAGGTTTGAGAACCCACATTTTGGAAAAACAACAACAACAACAACATCATCATGGAGGATCGTACCTATTAGTTAGCACAGAAAAAGCAAGGGAGTGTGAATGAAAGTATGTGGAGGCACGCTATGGGTACCTGATGGTTACCGAATGTTCCAGTACACACTTGGAAAAGATAAGATAAGGGAGTTGTATTCAGATGGTTGCCATCACTTGAATCCAACATAGTGGACATTTGAGGATAGGAATAAAATGAGAAAAGACTAAGTGTCAGACTTGCAGTTCTTTAGTCATGGACTGTTTGCATTACAGAACCACCATTATGCCATTTGCACCCATCTCACTTGCCTAGTTAAGGGCAATGGAGTACTTCCTGTTGAACAACTTTCACATGTGTATGACACAGTTTGGTCTGCACCAGTGAAGTGCGGTGAGGTTCATGGCTGGTGAGGCAGTAGCATTTCCTTACGTGATTTCTGCATTCATTTGGTTTTCTTCATTAATCTCTCAGTTGCCAGTGTCTACCATACACACACACACCCACTTTATTCCCTCCTGTTTCGAGTGGAAGTCCATAAAATCCTCCATTGTAAAAACAGGCGGGTCGAGAGGGGAAAACAATATCACAGCACTCGACTCGCTCGTGACCATGGACTCCAAGATTGTTGCTAGCTCGCTGTCACTTACTCTGCAGAGTAGCATAAAAACGTCTACCTTGAGGCAAGAGAACTGCCTGCCTCACCCAGGGCCTCTTCACTGCCGGTGTGAGATCGCTGAGCACACGAAACAGGTTCCACGCATATATTATAAACATCAGCTAAACTATGGAAAGTCAAGGGGGGCATATATTAAAAGTGTTTGAAACATTTGATTGGTGACATACAGAGAGACAGGGACACGCTCTCATTGCATGGCAGAGCACAGTTTGCGAGGGATTGCGCAATCCAAGGTGAGGCTCAGCTCGCTGCTGCCTCACCATGCATCTCTTCCCCAGATCTAAATTGTTTAAGTTAAATGGAAAATTAGTTTATAATTCAAACCATTTGATAAAGATAACCATTTCATTTATTTGTTTATTATACATTTTATTTTTTTCCCCCATGATGACAGGTGAGGCTCTGCCTTCCCTGCCTCTCCTGACCGCACATCACTCGTCTGCGCTATTCGTTTTGGCAGAAAATCAGAATAAGAAGAAAAAAGAAAAGTCCTGACAAAAAAACGGTAGGGTTCCTGGACCTTTGGTGCTTCCACCCCCTATAAAAATCACATCTAGAGGGTTTTAGAATTGATATCGATTGTTGAAAGTAATAATAACCCACTGGAATAGCCCGTCTGCCGCATACCCTCCCCACATTCACATTTACAAATTACACGCTGATACTAAGCTACAACATATAAGAGTATTCTCAATTGTGATTAGCACGGTTATTTGGTATTCTTATTATTACCTATAATACTTCTTTAGCAATATTGTCATATGCACTGAATATTGATTTCACTTATTTTTCCAGGTTAAAACATCACACTTAATTTTACACACATTCCTATCAGAGAAACTGATGGAGTAAATATAAAAATTAAGTATAAGAAGATTGGCTGGTCGAACTCAATATATGATCACATTCGAACAGAATGAATAAGGGCCAGTGTCACTGGGATTACTCTCGTATCCGGAACGAATACGTCATCTGAAAACTTATGATACATCATTGCTCTACGCCTATGCACTGACTGCTATTCCTGTTTCCACTATGATATCCTCCATTTTTCATCATGAGCCTACGACAGATGTTTTTCTAACTACTCTGAATTCTCCAACCTGAGACGGGGGGGGGGGGGGGGGGATAGGGGTGCGCGACTGATGGTCTTTATTAGAGAAAATACATACTTGAGGGCATACACCAAGTCTAATGCAAAAATGTTTTTCACACCATCCTTCAACAGAGTCAAATCAGCATTTCCAGAGCCTATTTTCAATAAGCACCAAGGATCTCATATCATTTTTTCCTAGGTGGTATGAAAGGTATTAAAAAGTGTGAAAGAACTTGATGGTCGAAATGAATAAGAAATATATGCACTGAGTGTTCAGGGTACATTGTGTCCAGTTTAAAAGAACTGCCTTCCCCATCCGCAGGCCTTCTAGAGTTTACACTAAATGAATTCTTTGCAAAATTCCAGCTATAGAAAGATTTTTAGCCGCTCTGTGCTGAAATTACATTCCTAGCTACTAGGCATATTACAGTACATCATGCAGCAAACCATTGCTGCACAAATTTATGCCAATTTGAATCAAGTCAAATAATAAAAAAGACCCGCAATTTATCTCTTAGTCTATGCTAGCTGTACTTGCATTATTTAGACAGCTAAAGGTACAATAATGTATAATGTCAGGAAGACACGTGACATTGCTGTAGGTGCAAGTAATACAGCTCTAATGCCCCAAACAAGCTGATCTAAAATCAAAAGGGCTTTTGTGCAGTTAAATTTACAGTTTCAAAAAGTTATCAGAGCGATCTTTTTTTTTTTCTTTAACAAACCTCCAAAAGCAAAAGAATAAACAAATGGTGGTAGTTGTTTTATGTTTAAGCCAAATACAACCTTCACCAAATGTTCATTAACTTTTAGCTTTAATAAATGGAATATTTTATTTAATAGATCAGAGAGCACGATGAGGTGGTGGTGAGCACGGGTACTCCGGTTTCCTCCAACAGTCTAAAAGACATGCACAGAGGGGATTAGGCTAGTTGGCGACTCTAAAGAAGGTGTGAATAGTTGTCCGTCTCTGTGTGTCGCCCTGCGGTGGATTGGTGACCTGCCCAGGGTGTAACCCCGCCTCTCACCCAAAGTCAGCTGGGATTGGTTCCAGCTTCCCCCCGCGACCCTGAACAGGACAATAATGAAATATAAACCCTGAAATATAATAATCTCACTCACTCTGCTGCTTACAGCAGAGTGAGTGAGATTATTATATTTAACTCCAACCTTTACAAATGTCTGCAAATAATTATTGTTGGTTATTAAGAAAATGAAAAAAAAAAAAACAAAAGTAGAATTTTTCAATTTAACAAAAGGGATATTTAAGTGGATAAAGTCAATGTTGTGGTTTTTTTGGTAATAAAATTCTTTCACCCCCCCAAAATATATTGTCGCAAAATTGAATTGTGAACCCAGTATCCGGAATTGAATGATGAATTGGGTGAACAGTTACAAACCTTTTCACTGCAGTTGTTTTGGTCATTGCACATCTTTTTACACCGCATAATCAGTTCAGTTAATCAATGTATTAAATCAAATGAAATGTTTATTGGATATTCTAAAGCTACAGTTAATTATCTCGAAAATGTGATCAGAGAAATTAGTGAAAATTCTTAAAATCATCATCACCATATTAACATAAAGTTAAACTGTATTCTTTGAGGTAGATATTTAGTCATATGTATAGGTTGTTTTATAGTATAATATTTTGGTGATGGACACATAGTTTAAGGTATATATTTATGGCAAAATTAGAAGAACAATATGTTCTTTTTTGACTTATGAGGGTATTTTTTAAATGCACTTATGTCAAATTGATATACAGTATCTTAGGTAATGTGGCACTAGACTCATTTTGTTCCAATGCCCCTTTTCTGCTTATATTTTTGTTATAGCGCATTTTCTTCCCTTCTCTAATAAAATACCACATATTGCCATTTCATTTTTTTTTTTTTTTACATTGAGGCCAATTCATGCACAGATTTCTCTCTGACTTCATGCTGCAATGACCATTTGTAGACCGCATCAATGATTTCTTTAGCAAATGATCTAAAGTAGTGTAAAAGAGTGGTAAAAGTTGGAGTTTATTTACTTGTACATGCCTACTCACATTGTATTAATGAGAGTAATATATTTGCACTGACAGTCTTTGACCAGATACAGAAGAATAAACCTAGAACAACTCACCTGGAGCAACTGTGCCATTTACTGTACCATTATAACTCTGGCTGAGGGTGTCGTTAGCAGAGAGGTCTGCTGCAGCGCTGCCATTTCCCTCGGAGGAGGTGGGGAGAAGTGCAAGTGCTGAGAAGGATTCTGGCTTTGCAGTGGAGGTCCTCTTGGGAGGTGAGGAGGTGGATGGCATTTGAAAACGTGCAGATGAGTTTGAATCATCTTCACCTGGAGATACATGAACATAAGTCCAAAGGTTAGACGCATTGTAAACATTGTTCAGAAACATCATCTTGCAGTTAAAGCTCAGCTACATCTTAGACACATTCAGAAATCTATTCCAACATAACGGCTTTATGGTAAGCGATGACTTTCATGTTCAGGAGAATGGCTTCCCTGATGACTTCCTGGAAGCAACAAGCATAATGAGCTAATCGTGTTTTTGTGGGTGGCAGAGAAGATGATACACAGAGAGAGAGAGAATCTATTTTATACACATTTAACACATGTTAAAGAGGAAGTGAGAGGAGAAGAAAAATAGAAAATGAGAAACACAAAACCAGAAAAGCTGCCATCTGAAAAAAAAAAAAAAAAAAAAAAAAAAAGTCCTCTGTAATGTAGGTTATTTAGAACGATCTGGGGTTTCTGACTGGAAAGGAGTCCTAATAGGGTGTGTCACTGATTAGAACCTCAGGGGCAATTATGGCTCACTTGGACTTCTAAAAGATACAATATATTTGCTCGACTGCTGCACAGCAATGAAGGGCAAAAATTACAGTAATTATGAAGTTCCCTTCTCACTCCAATCACTACTGCCTTTAGAGATAAACCACATGTAAACTGTCCAATTTAATGTATGAAAAAGAACAGAATAAAAACACTAGTGTACAAATTAAAGTCAGTGTACTTGATAGGACACTGTGCTTAGCAGCTGAATCAGTACCTAAACTTACTGAGTACATCTCTGGCATCTGGAAAATTCATGGCCTACATTAGCTACTAAGGTTTCACAAGGCATCGATCACTACTGAGATCACAGAAACCTGCATTATGCATCCAAGCTTCTTAGCAATGGGCTCATCTCAGGGACCTCAATATGACATGGTTACACACAGCATTACACAAAGTAGCACACCTTCCTGTCAAAGGAGTTGTATGCTGTACAGTTGCCATCAGACGTTTACACAAAGTCATTGAAAACCCCAAGAACTTGGTGCACAAGTTTTAATTTATATGGGATTTTCTGAAATCAACACAGGGTCAAAATTATACATACACCCACTTAGATTATTAATTTACTAAGGCAAAATCACCAGTTATAAAGCATAGTGGTGGTAGCATGTTCTGGGCTGGTTTTTTTTTGTTTTTGTTTTGTTTGGTTGGTTGGGTTTTTTTTTGCTGCCAATGCAACTGGTGTATTACTGGTGTGCAAAGTGGGTTAAATAATGAAGAACCTCAGAATACTTCAGCAGAACCTCAAAACATTGACTAGATCAGGGGTGTCCACACTTTTTCAGCATGC
This sequence comes from Chrysichthys thysi, assembly GCA_030068315.1. Taxonomy (NCBI): domain Eukaryota; kingdom Metazoa; phylum Chordata; class Actinopteri; order Siluriformes; family Claroteidae; genus Chrysichthys; species Chrysichthys thysi. The sequence continues at coordinate 181 of JAQLOM010171439.1, read as the reverse complement.
GAGCTACTTATAAAATGACCAAGTCCAAATGATCTACCTACTATAAAAATGGGGAGGGGGGCTGTCTAATCTGTTAACTTGCAGGCGACCCGGTAGCGGGACACAGCAGTAACGCCCCTTTGTTTCTTAGGCTCCGCCCCTTTCATCGTGTGGTAATATAGTAATGTTATATGTCCCCTGA